>OZJO01000420.1:3922-68769 GCA_900406225.1 Acrobeloides nanus
AGAGCTATCCAACGAGTGGTCGATGTCCATATTTCGCATTTTGGGAAGCGTGTAAAAAAATAGTGTGTTTTTGGAGAGTTGTCGACGATTTTTGGCACAATATTTTTTACACGCTTCCGAAAATGTGAAATATGGACATCGACCACTCGTTGGATAGCTCTTCGTGAGTACAAACGATTTGTAATACAATTTTGATAGCAAATTCTCAATTTTTTCAAATGAAATTTTGAATTTTCTAATTCCCGCTGGGATCAATCCCTTTCGTTTCAATACAAATTTACATTTAAAAACTTTGAAGGAAATTTCAAACGCAAATATCTCGAAAGGGTTAAACTTTCAAGGGGTACCGTAAAAACAAAAAATGATCAGCAAAAATTCCTCTTTCTTTTAAAAAATAAATTTTCGAGTCCGTTCACAAGTTCAGTGGTCCTTTAAGCCTTAGGCCTTAAGGCCTAAGCCATAAAGTTTCCCAAAAAAAATTACTCAAATAAATAAAAAAGTTGCCCGGTTAAATAGCATTGTTATTTTTATTCTGAGACAAAAAGAGACGATCGACATCACTTTTATCAAAATTAAAGAAAAAATTTTTTTCGATTTTTTCCCTTGGGGTAGGGGTGCCATTTTCGCTTATTTCTAATCATTTTTGCTTATTTTTTGACTGAATGATTATTTTTTTAATGCAATGATTTTTTGCATCAAAAATGATTATTTTTTAAATGATTTTTTCTTAAAATGATTATGTTTCGATGGAAAATGATTAAAACGAGAAAAGTCTGATGGTACCTCTACTTGGGGACCAAGGGACCAAAAAAATCAAACTTCAAAAAGTTCTGCAAATCGGCTGATTTTTTGTACTCGGGGGTTTTTCTGCACAGGAAATCGATTGCAGGCATTGCCGAGGCATAAAAAAAATTTTTCGAACCCGTTTCAGTAAATACCCTCTAGAAATTCGTATTCACTGAAACAGGGTCAGAAAATTTTTTCATGCCTCGGCAAAAAGTGCAATCGATTCCCTGTGCCGAAAAATCCCCGAATACAAAAAATCAACCGATTTGGAGAACTCTTTGAAAATTCGATTTTTTTCGCCCCTTGGTTCCCCAAAGGAAAGAATCGAAAAAAAATTTTTCTTCAATTTTGATAAAAGTGATGTCGTTTNTTCCCTGTGCCGAAAAATCCCCGAATACAAAAAATCAACCGATTTGGAGAACTCTTTGAAAATTCGATTTTTTTCGCCCCTTGGTTCCCCAAAGGAAAGAATCGAAAAAAAATTTTTCTTCAATTTTGATAAAAGTGATGTCGTTTTCCTTTTTCTCAGGATGAAAATAAAACCAAAATTATCAAAAATGGTGTTAATTGAAAAAAGTTATGAGCAAAATTTAGCGTTACGAAATTTTGGCCTACCCTATATAATCTGCGTTTTAAATCCAAAAAATAGAGTTTTTTTCAAAGTTTTTATAATTTTTATGAATAATTTTTGAGGTTATAGTTTAAAGTGCATTTTTTATAGGAAACTTGGTTGACAAATGCAAACACAATGGACCCATTGAGTTCTTTTGAAAATTACAACCCTTTGATACAATTCCCAGAATTATCAAAGTAAGTGAGTGGCGTGGATAACATGAATCACATGTGTGCAAACCATCTTCGATCCAAAACTAATAAGTGGATGGGAGAGGGCTAACAGGCATTTAGAAACTCTCCCCCTCTCTTCCGGGGGGGGGGGATTCTAGCGTAGAGAGAAGGGCTATAGGAGGGCACCACTCCAAAAGCATAAGGGTGGATCCGTATGTAATTTTCGGATGGCCTTCGAAAGGACAAAACATAAGGGGGCCATTATGTTTTTTTCGAGTTTTCGGGCGGGGTACGTACCTGGAGTACCTCCATACCACTTCGAACCCTGAAATCTCATGCCTTGGCAGCAGTCGATTCTCTGCCTAGAAAAACTCATATACAGCCGATTTTCCTGCGAAAATTCGAATTTTAGTTATTTTCGCTCAGTGGCGTAATTCCAGCCGCTATATAGGGAAGGGGCAATTGGAAAATTTCGATTTTTTCATCAAATTTGTGAAAAAAAATCATAAGGGGGGCCATTATATATTTAAATATATGTAATTTTTTCAGACCCCTCGGGCCGGAAGGGAGAGGGCCTCCCAAAGCTCCCTCCAAATTACGCCACTGTTTTCGCTTCAATTATCCTACCCTTTCCCTGCATCAGTGTTAGCGAAGCATTTTCTTGGTTTGGCAATGCGCTTTTTTCTTCGTTTGGCAATGTTGTTTTTAATTGCTCCCACATTTCAAAAATTCGCCAAAAATTTAATTTAATTTCGCTCCCGTCACCCTATGTCTCAATCGAACGTCCTAATCACGAGATTTTTTTAGAAAAAATTTGTATTGAAAAAGCTTTTAAATTCGATTTTTTAGCCCAAAATACTGAAAATTACGATTTTTGAGGTTTCTACTCCAGTACAACATTTTCAGTATTTTTGGGCTAACAAATCGAATTTAAAAGCTTTTTCAATAAATTTTTTTCCTAAAAAACTTTCGTGATTAGGGCGTTCGAATGAGTCATCGGCATACCCTAAAGACCCCCCTCTAAATTTAGGGGGGGGGGCGGGTACCTAGCATCGCGCAGCGGTTTTGGGGGGTAGCTAGCAGCTCGCGGGGAGGGTAGCTAGCAGTGTTAGCCTTTTTTTAGACCTTTTTTTGGTCCTTTTTTTAGTCGTCAAAATTTTTGGCACCAAAACTTTTTCTGAACCCACCTAGCATAAAGTCGAAATTTTAGGGGGGTCCTTTAGGGTATGGTCATCGGGCGACGGAAACGGAATTAAATTCGATTTTTGACGAATTTTTGAAATATGGAAGCAATAAAAAAAATAACCTCTATATATTTTGGCGGTGTGACACTTGCGGACGGACTTTTGTGAACGGGACTTTTGCGTATTTATTCATCTTAATTGAAAATAAAAAAGTTATTTATTTACAGTAATTATATAATACCCTCTTCCCCGTCCGCAAAAGTTCGTCTGCAAAAGTCCGTTCACATACATCACATCGCCTATATTTTACGTCATATCCGGGAAGAATAAATCGCTATCTTAACGATTCAATAGCAAATTTTATTAATTTAATCAAATATGCAAATACCTCTTCATTTCTAATCTTTATAGATTCCGAAGCAAACGTCATATAAGTCCAGAATTTATGCGACGTCTCGTTAACAAGAAGCACAACGATGTAGCCAAACGACCATTATTATTAAATGTGGTAAAACAAAACAATAAGCCATTTAATTTTCCCGGATTTCAAGAGAAATATAATGTCGATATCAACTATTTTCCACATCTCAATTATTTGCTATCATATGGGAGAAGGAAGCCTTCGATTCAAAGAATTGGCTAGAAGAATTTTTAGAGGAATACTTTGTAGTAATGTGTTTCATTTGTACAAAAAGAAAGTTTGTAAAAATTTTATTACAAAAGTAGCACTCATAAATTTTTATGTTTGATAATTTATATGTAAAGATTGATTTATTTCAAACTCATTCAACTTTACTTCAGGACTATTTGTATTAATCGAACTAAAATAACACCCTTCCGAGAATAAGTATACCAACCCCAATAAAAACACAACAAAAGCCAAAACGAGCAGTACGCATATGCCGAGCGGTTTAAAACTTGCAATTTGACTAAGTTGGCTTTCTCTTCGGCGAAAACGCGAAACTGGTGTTCGCGGACCATTTAACTACAAAAAATATTTAACAAATTAAACTAAATGTTTCACAATCTAAATAAATCAGAAAATTTCCCTTACTTCAGGACTTCCACAAGAAGATGTTCCATATTCGGAATAAATAGAACTTCGAACACTGCCATGCGGAGTTGTTAATAAACAACCTTTCTATAAAAATATTGGTCAACAATGAGTTCAGGCTTTTCAGTTTTGCATCAGATATTTATAGAAATTGACCTCGTAGAAGGGGAGAGGTTCCAAACGTGGGCAGGGGGTTTTATTGTCTTTGAAAAGTGTGGGGGTCTATGTCCCTGTGCTGAGAAAGAAGGGGGTTGGAAAAATCGTCAACCAAAATGGTCGCAAAATTAACATTTTTGAACAAAAATGCTATTTTTTAGTCATCCCCCCTCAAAAATGTTATTTTTAATCAATTTTTCCCTCGAAAATTCCATTTTTAATCATTTTTTGCCCAAAAAGTGCTCGATGATCAAAAAAGGTCGCCAAAAAATTGCGGGGAGGGGTCTGCCCTCTAAATGCCGGAGTGATCTGAAATTGGATTCCCGTGTCCACGTATAGGGTTTCTATGCGATTGCAGGCTGTTGAATACACTTCCCTGGCCTGAATCAAGGAAGGTATGGGTGTATTGAAGCGAAAATGAACTAAAATTCGAATTTTCCTCGGAAACAGATGATCTAGGAGTTTCCTAGGCGGGGAATCGACTACACGCGTTATCGAGGCATGAAAATGTTTGCATGATATTGATTCAAGGAATACGAATTTTTTTATCTCATTTAGGGTCACGAAGGGCCCAAGCATCATTTTAGTGTGCAAAAATAAAAAATGGCTTTTTTGTATAAAGGTGCAATTAGGCCAAAAACCGATTTTTTCTGCCAAAATTTCCATTTTTGGGGGCAAAAATAGTCATTTTTTGCTCAAAAATCGAAATTTTTCTCAAAATTTGAATTTTTTCTCAAAAATCAATTTGTTTGCTCAAAATTTATTGAAATTATCGGTCCTAATGAATTTGACCTTTTCTTTATAAAACGTCCAACAACGGGGCAAAAATCCAAAAACGTGGCAGCGTGGCAAAAAGTCCAAAAACGGTAAATGCCACGTTTTCGTGGCAATGTAACATCCCTAGGGGAGAGGATGGTAAGATAAAGTAAGTGCACATTTGACATAATTTCATACCTCTGGACTAACAACGAGCCTATTTCCATATTCAAACACCACCGATTTACCAATAGAAATGGGGCTAGTATTTAGGCTAGAGTTAGATTCTTTTCTTTTCGCAAACATTTTTTATCAATATTAAAAAATAAAAGATCTAGACAATACAATTCTGTAGATAATAGGAAATGAGAAGGATTAAGCTACCCGTATAAAATTACAGGAAGTTTTTCTATTTAGGCTTACCAAAAGTAATTTTCAGCTTAAGTTTTAATGAATACTTTCGTCACATCGGAAGTAATTAAGTTTTATTCAAAGAAACTTTTATAGTGTATTTATTTTTTGTTTGTGTGCATTTATTATAACGAGTGTGAGAAACTTTTTGTAGAAAAACACGTCATCGATTTTTATGAGGATGTTTTCTTCAACGGTACTACTAAGTGTTAGCTGCCGCTATTGACAGGGTTATTTTTCAGAAAAAATTTTTTTCATAAAGTTTTCTTAAAAAAACGTATATGGGTTTTTCGATGTGGGCAACCCAAGAAACGCACTCCCGATGTCTGAAAATTTTTTCTTGATCCTATATCGACTAGCACCTTGGCTCAAAAAGGGGTTTCTTATGTCAAGTTGATGCCGATTTGGCCTGAAATTTTATAATTGGGGTTTTCGGCTATGGTGAATCGATTGGCGATGGTCTTGTGAGCCAAAAATCGAGCGTCCGCACTGCTTTTTATTTTTTCTTTTCCTTTCTTTCTTTCTTTGCTATTTATTTTTTTCTATTTCTTTTAGTTTTATCCTGCTTTTTAGTAAAATTACTAAAGTGAAGAATTCAATTGAAGAACTTGACGTAAAAAACCACTTTTGAGCCAAGATACTAGTCGATATAAAGTTCAGACATCGGGAGTGCGTTTTTTGGATTCCCCGCATCGAAAAACCCATATAGGGTTTTTTTTAGAAAATTTTATCGGAAAAATAGACCTGTCATTTTCAGCATTTAATGCTTAGTAGTACCCAATTTAGACAAGGAAGTTGTTTTCTTCTAAATGCCTAATAAAATTCTATACAGAGCAAAAATTTTTTAAATACATAGTGGCGCAAAAAGTGCACTTTTTTGATTTTTGGGACCCATGAATTTTTTTTAAATGACCCCTCTAGGGTAATTTTATGCGGAAAATCGATTGCGCGCATTCCAGAACACTGAAGATATTTCCCTGGTCTTGCTTCAGGGAAATATTGGATTTTGAAGCGAAAACGGTCATTTTTCCTAGTTTTTAATCTAGAAATCACTTTTCTATGGGTAATTTTATTTAGAAATCGATTGTGCACATTTTTGAAGAAAAAAGTACCCTTCATAAAATTATCCCTAGAGAGAGAATTTTTAGAAAATAATTTTTCAGGTCCAAAAAATCATAAAAATTGTACATTTTTGCGCCCGCTGAACTATTCTTTCATTCTGCTGATCCTTTGTTCATTTTTTAATCAGAATTAGTTTCCTCATCGAGAGCTTAAAAATTAATGAGAGATTAAATTAGGGTTTAGTAGGTTCGATTAGAGTTTATACTTCGAACTAGAGACTAGTGTGGCTCAAAAAAAATTTCACTTTTTCAACAATTTACAAGAAGTGGAGTTTTTTCGTTTTCGTCAGCATACATTTACAACCCCCGGATTATCCGGGGGAATAATGCACGAATTTTTGAAAATCATAACGCATGACGCACGCCCCCTTCCCTTCACGAAAAAACATAATGGTCCCCCCTTATGATTTTTATCCTAAAATGACATATATATACATCACGCAAGGGGGTCGACCATAACGCAAAATTTTTCAGCGCTTCACATTATGGTAAAGCTGGATATAACGCAAAACTTGAGAATTTTGCGTTATGTTGACGTCGGCCAAAAAAAGGTTGCCAAATTGAAAAATTGACGACCCATAACGCAAAAAATGGCCGATACTCCCCTCCTTGTTAAGGTATGATTTGGAAAACCATGACGCATCAGATAGAATTATCCGGCCCCCTTGTAAATGGATGGTCGTCAGGGAAGCGTTTTCGTGCATCAGGAATTCACGTAATCGATTCCTCGCATAAAATTACTCGTAGAGGGGGTTATTTTTAGAAAGAAAAAATTCAGGTCCATATTAATGTAAACAATCACTAATAGTGCACTTTTTTTAATTACACTATATAACAAAAACCACATGATTCACCGCTATGTTCAAAATAACAAAAGTTCTCATTAAATGTGAGCGGTTAATCGATCGATTGAGTTCACATATATAGAAACATACATTGAACACATTATTTACATTCTCATAGCGTCATTCATTCGTTTGTCTCTAATTATTGAATTATTTATCAAAAAATTTTTAGGTTTTAAAATGGTTAAAGCTTGTTTATTTTGCTTTTTCTTAATTTTATATTTTTCCTCAGCCTTTGCTCAAGAAAAATGGTCTGCGAAAGGCTATCCTAATCCTTTATCCGAGTATTTTTTGTGCAATGCTGTTTTCAATCAAAGTCCAAATCGAGTTTGTGACCCAGATAGAATTTTTGAGGACCAAGAAAGGTCTCAACTAAATGATCTTTTAAATGGTTTGGAAGGAAAAACTGGGCAGGTAAAGTTAGCATAAATTTTATCCTTGTCCCAGAAATCGCCTCTAGTCGCAGTGGTTATCGGCGGACCGCCGCTAGCCACTCACTCTATTTCTGGAACCGGGTCTTTGTTATAAATTAAAAATCGATTTTAGACGAACACTAGCAATTGTTCTCATAAAGGTATTACTGGTGTGATTGTACTGGCTAGTCGTATAAATGGTGGAACTTCTAAGGTATGCTGTTTTGTAATTAAATTACATACCAATCTTTAGGATGCAAGTAACATGGCAAATCAACTTTTGAGCAAGTGGACTTTTGATCGATGCAATCGAGGAATTTTAATTCTATTGGCCAAAGATGATACAAAGTTTTGGACTGCAAGAGGACAGGATGTGCCGGTCACGGGAGCTGTGTTTACTGAAATTTTTAATTCACAAGTAATTTTTTTTCAACAGCGCTTGCAAAAAACGAGATTTTTTTCAAAATTTTTTAATTTTCACCAAAATGATCCTAACAAGTGAGTGGTTCACGGGGGGACTTCCCGATTTATGGCAAAGGGTATAAAAGCAGAAGCAGCTCCAATAGTTCTTAATATTAGCAAAGTGTAAAATCAGCAGCTTAAAAAATTGACTACAAGATCAAATGGAAAATTTTGGTCTTTCAGTTTAATATCATCGATTCAATACTGACAAGAAGTAGAAAATAGAGGCTAAGGGCCGGCTCGATCCAGGAAAGAGGCGAGAATTGACATTTTTTCGAATCCCTTTTAACCCCCTGTGGAGGAGGGGAGAGGTTAACTTCAGGGAAAAATTATAAATGAAATTAATGACATTATTTGTAGGCAAGCTTATTTAAACAAGGGCAATTTTATCAAGGTTTGGTCAATATGCTTGAAGAAATTGGCAACCGTGTAAAATCGTAGATTAAATTTTATTAATGTTATAATAATATTTTGGAAATTCTTAATAAGAAAAGTTGATTCTTCTATACAAAATAAAGATTTTATTTCATGTACCATATTTAAACTACATTTGTTTAAACATTTTTTCAATTTTAGTTTTTGTCCCTCTCTTCAATTCGATAAACCAGCACCTCCCGAAGGGTGTCGGTTTAAGGAGTTGAGTTATTTCACTATGAGAACATTTCTAGCGTTGTTTTGAAAAAATCCGAGAAACTTCGATTTTTGGGCAACCTTACACGGTCATCCAAGCATAAGAAAATTTAAGCACTATAGCCTTTGAAAACCTGAGACAGTATCTCGAAACTCTGTTGGTGGCAGTGGCTTTGAAAAACTCTTCTTTGGGAAATGCCAATCCCCCCTCAAGTCAGCTCTTCTCCCTACACAACTGGAAGCGGGGGAAGGGAGCAAAATGTATAAGTGCCAAGCTTTCTTACATTGTTTTCCATCAACATTGCTTATTTCAGCTTCTTCCTTATTCTCAGCAAGGCTAGCGCATATTAGCATAGAAATTAAGAAAACCAATGCATAAATTTTCATGTTTACTGAAATGAAAATAAACTTCTTTCAAGACTGAAGTCGATTTATTTTTTTCTCTTGTTTTTAGCTTTACCTGCTTTTTAGTAAAATTACTAAAATGAATAATCCAATTGAAGAAATTGGCATAAAATACCCCTTTTGAGCCAAGGTGCTAGTCGATATAAGGTTAAGAAAAAATTTTCAGACATCAGGAGTGCGTTTTTTGGATTCTTCGCATCGAAAAACCCATATAGGGTTATTTTAGAAAATATTATGAAAAATATTTTTCGGAAAAATAGACCTGTCATTTGCAGCATCTAATGCTTAGTAGTGCCCAATTTAGACAAGGAAGTTATTTTCTTCTAAATGCCAAGATTTTATAGTGTTTTTGAGGATGTCTCAACTTTTTGCACAGTTTACTCCGTGAAAAAGTGAAAAATTTTTTGTTTGCGATCTTGATGAGCTTGGTGTTAATCGTCTTCATTCAACGTCCCCTACAACTTTGGTTTTAGCACTTCGGGTTTTAATCTAATGTTCTAGAGATCGTCTGGATAAACAGAAAAATATCACATGCTTATAGTAGTAGTAAATAGTAGGAAATACAAATAATGAATAAGAAGTAATAATTATTTGGAAAAATGAGTAAGTTTGACTCAAAAACAATGATTGTTATCGCAAATTTTATAAGCAAAACAGTCTTTTTTTTCAGTATATAAAAGAAGTAATTTTTCTATCAGTAGCTAAAGTTCAATTTTTTCTAACCTCAAGTCAATAATATAAAATTTTTTCTAAAAATGACCCTATTACCCCTAATTCTATGCGGGGAATCGATTGCGTATTCCCGAACCTTGAAAATGCTTCCCTGACCCTGATTCAGGGAAAAAGTTGGTTTGTAGCGCGAAACTTTCCAATTGTTGGGTCATGTTTTTCATACAGCATTCGATTTGTTGTCTAGTTTCAAATTCATATTTTGGAAATTTTTTATTTTTGAAGTTTATAACGTAAAATGGGTGATATTGAGCAAATGGAACTTTATCCTGAAACACTTGATGAAGAAGAGCATTAATCAAGAGCAACCGATGATAAAAAAAATTGGAAAGTTTCGCGCCAAAAGCCAACTTTTTCCCTGAATCAGGGTCAGGAAAGCGTTTTCACATGTTAAAAATGCGCGCAATTAATTCCCCGCATAAAATTAGGGGTAATAGGGTCATTTTTAGAAAAAATTTTTTGACGATAACTCCCAATAAACGGCCCTCCCCCTGCGAATACCGCCACGAAAAAATCGAAAATCTGAAAATTCTATTTTTTCAAAGGAAAATCAACTTTTCCTACGTAGTTTGATGCGGGAAATCGATTGCGCACGTTTTCGAAGCATAAAACGACATCTAGACATCAGATATGGCAGTTGTTGGTCAAAAATCGCATTTTTTGCTAACTTTTTGCCTGAATCAGGGTCAGGGAAGCGTCTTCAGGATTCGGGAATGCGTGCAATCGATTCCCCGCATAAAATTAGGGGTAATCGGGTCATTTTTTTGACGATAACTCCCAATAAACGGCCCTCCTCCTTTAATGTAAAAAATCACAAATAGTGCACTTTTTACTTACCCTAGCTAACAAAAACCATATGATTCAACGCTATGTTCAAAATAACAAATGTACTCGTTAAAATGAGTGATCAATCGATTGAGTTCACTAAAAACATACTTTGACTCATTGTTTACATTCTCATAGCGTCATTCATTCGTTCATCTCTAATTATTGAATTTTTTATCAAAACATTTTTTAGGTTTTAAAATGGTTAAAGCATGTTTATTTTGCTTTTTCTTAATTTTATATTTTTCCTCAACCTTTGCTCAAGAAAAATGGTCTGCGAAAGGCTATCCTAATCCTTTATCAGAGTATTTTTTGTGCAATGCTGTTTTCAATCAAAGTCCAAATCGAGTTTGTGACCCAGATAGGATTTTTGAGGACCAAGAAAGGTCTCAACTAAATGATCTTTTAAATGGTTTGGAAGGAAAAACTGGCCAGGTAAAGTTAGCATAAATTTTGGCCTTGTCCTAGAAATCGCCTCTAGTCGCAGTGGTTATCGGCGGACCGCCGCTAGCCACTCACTCTATTTCTGGAACCGGGTCTTTGTCATAAATTAAAAATCGATTTTAGACGAACACTAGCAATTGTTCTCAGAAAGGTATTACTGGTGTGATTGTACTGGCTAGTCGTATAAATGGTGGAACTTCTAGGGTATGCTGTTTTGTAATTAAATTATATACCGATCTTTAGGATGCAAGTAACATGGCAATTCAACTTTTGAACAAGTGGACTTTTGATCGATGCGATCGAGGAATTTTAATTCTATTGGCCAAAGATGACAAAAAGTTTTGGACTGCAAGAGGACAGGATGTGCCGGTCACGGGAGCTGTGTTTACTGAAATTTTTAATTCACAAGTAATTTTTTTTCAATAGCGCGTGCAAAAAACGAGATTTTTTTCAAAATTTTTAAGTTTTCACTAAAATGATTTAACATACGTTGCCGAACATTGAAAACGCTTTCCTGATCCTGAATTAGATATTTTCGCTTTAATACAAGGTGGCCCAGCATGACCCTCTTAATAAGAAAATTCGATATTTTGTCGAGCTTAAAAGATTTTTACTCGCGGTTTTTGTACAGGGTGTTCAATAATTTACTTTCGACTTTTGAAAATCGAGTTTAATTCCATTTCTGTCGCCCGATGGCTCATTCGATTGCTTCCGTCAGGCGGTTTTTTTAGAAAAAAATTTTATCGAAAAATTTTGATTTCGATTTTTTAGCTTTCAATTTTTGGTGCATGAGTGAGTGATTCACGGGGGGACTTCCCTCCCCCTGCCGATTTATGATAAAGGGTATAAAAGTAGAAGTAGCTCCAATAGTTCTTAATATTAGCCAAGTGTAAAATAAGCAGCTTAAAAAATTGACTACAAGGTCAAATGGCAAATTTTGGTCTTTCAGTTTAAATCATCTATTCAATACTAACAAGAGGTAGAAAATAGTGGCTAAGGGTTGGCCCCTTGAGGCAAGAATTGACATTTTTTCGAATCCCTTTTAACCCCCTGTTGAGGGAGAGAGGCTAACTTCTGGGGGGAAATTTTCCCCCAGAAGTTAACCTCTCCCCTCCACAGGGGGTTAAAAGGGATTCGAAAAAATGTCAATTCTCGCCTCTTTCCTGGATCGGGCCGGCCCTTAGCCTCTATTTTCCACCTCTTGTCAGTATTGAATCAATGATATTAAACTGAAGACCAAAATTGGCCATTTGACCTTGTAGTCAATTTTTTACGCTGCTGAAACCGGATTTTTTAATATTACACTTTGCTAATATTAAAAGAACTATTGGAGCTACTTCGGCTCTTAGAAATTTTTAATTTAGTGACTTTTTCCACATTTCCCCAATTTTTTCCATATTTTCAAAATTTCGCCAAAAATCGAATTGAGGTCAGGTTTTTTCGAGCGACGGCATTTTTGGAATTTGGAATATTATGGTATTTTTAAAAAAAGAAATGATTAAAAAAGATTTTAATCTCACGGAGATATGATCTTTTGAAAATTATGACTTTAATTTTTTGGAAATATGGCAAAAATAAAAAAAGTCATAATTTTCAAAAAATCAAATTTTATACTAACTTAATGACATTATTTGTAGGCAAGCTTATTTAAACAAGGGCAATTTTATCAAGGTTTGGTCAATATGCTTAACGAAATTGGCAATCGTGTAAATTCGTAGATTAAATTTTATTAATGTTATAATAATATTTTGGAAATTCTCAATAAGAAAAGTTTATTCTTCTATACAAAATAAAGCTTTTATTTCATGTACCATATTTAAACTACATTTTTTAAACAATTTTTCTATGCAAAGCATAACTAGAAATTAAAAAATACAAAACCACATAACATTAAGAGACGATATCTCGAAAGTTCGGCTTTATCGTTAAATGGTTCGAATGGGCTCCAATTTGAATTTATTTATTGAGATTAACGCATGGAAAAGTTTTTAAAAGTCATGTTGATTCAAAATTCGAGGAGCGAAACCTTGTCCGAAGCTCAAAAACCCGCTTTTACATGCATTTTTGAATTCCCTAACTTGTCTAAAACACCCTAGATAATTTTTTTCGGTCAAAATTTCTATCAAGCAGATGCACACTTAACCCTCCTTAAACCGGCTCCCTCTCCTTAACTCGTTTAACCAGCACCTCCCGTTTTTTTACATTGGAAATATGCGAATTTCATTGAATCATTTGCAGATTTCAAACAGCTGAATGATAAATCATTTTTTTGTGAAATTAAATGTTTTAGTGTGTGCGTGGGTGTAAAATTTTAGTTTTTGTCCCTTCCTTCAATTCGATAAACCGGCATCCTCCCCTTAAACGTTAAACCAGCACCTCCCGAAGGATTCCGGTTTAAGGGAGAGTGAGTATATTTCAATATGGAGAACATTTCTAGCTTCCATATGCGCGAATCTCTCTAAATAAATTCAAATTGGAGCCCGTCGTTTAACACTACGTCCACCTAGGTTCGAATTTTCGAGGTATCGTCTCTTAAAAATTTCTAAACTTTACTTCTGTAGCTTAGATCCGATTATCCACTAAAAAAAAATTTAAATTTACTATTTTTTAAAGAAAAAAATTACCATCCGCATCCATAGCTATAGCTGTAATAGTAACCATAACGTTTTCCACGTGCATCGTTTGGAGCGAAACGACGTTTTCTGCCACTAAAATTTATTTTATTGATATTATAGATAGTTTATCCATACCATCCACCATAACTATAATAGCCATAACGTTTTTGTCTATCATCTCCAGTTGCATCACGGCGCTTTCGTCCACTGAAAAATTCATGTTTTTTTTTGAAAATTAAATGACAAATTACCATCCATAGCTGTAATAGTAGCCATAACGCTTTGCACGCATTCTAAAATTGAACATGAAGTTTGTGTACTTTTCGGTCTCCTCTTCAATCTGGATGTGGGTATCTCAAGTAATCCAATCATAAGAAAGTTTAAGCACTATAGCCTTTGATAAAACAGCATTTCGAGATTTGTGACAGCATCTCGAGATTTTGGGAGGCAGAGACTTTGAAAAAACCCTTTTTTGGGAGTCGTCACGCTTCTGGATCCACTATTGTGGACGCCACACTTGCGGACTACACTGGTGGATCAAATTTCATGGATCTTCATCCGTCTCTTCTCCAAATTTAAGCTATCTTTATAAAAAAAATCCAAAATTGGTCTGCAAGTGTAGTATCCGCAAGAGTTAGTCTACAAGTGTAGCGTCCGCAATAGTGGGTCCGGAAGCGTGGTGGCGCCTTTTGGGAAATGCCGACCTCCCCCCAAGTCAGCTCTTCTCTTTACACAACTAGAAGCGGGGGAGGGGAAAATGCATAAATGCCAAGCTTACATTTGTTTTCCATCAACATTGCTTATTTCAGATTCTTCCTTATTCTCAGCAAGGCTAGTGCATATGAGCATAGAAATTAAGAAAACTAATACATAAATTTTCATGTTTACCGAAATGAAAACAAACTTCTTTCAAGACTGAACCCTTGAATAAGATAGTTTCAAGAATTCTTGGGTTTAAAACGCCCTTTAACTGTAGTATGGTTTAACGAGTTTGACGAACATCGCACGTCTAACAGATCATGCTCCCTTTTTGATTGAAGATTAGGAGTTAAAATTGAAGAGGAAAGGCAGTTATCAGACGAGACATAAAAGAAAAAAAATTGTTACACTTAAAAGTATTTATGTTTATTCGGCAAATTGAAAATAACCACAACTAGAAATAGATACAAGGTTCTATTGAAAATTGTACTTCTGATCTTTTCTGACTTTTTCATCAGATTTTTGAGACTATTTACACAATAAATTTGATTTTAATTTGGTATTCCTGATTGAAATTTTTGACATCCCTGGATGTCAGCAAATATGTTTAATTCCACGATTTTAACATACATGATTTGAAGATTCTATCACACTAAACATGTAATGCCTGTCTGTCGAACGATTTGAGGAGAGTTAGATTCAAAATGGCACCACGTTTAAGAGGACGACATTCTAAGATTTTTTACACTAAAATCGGGGGGAGGGGTTGGTAACATAGGTCGGCAAGGTGGGGGGAGGGGACCCCCGATGCGATAGTCCCCCACCACCTCATTAAATTCGGCTAATATTTTAACTAAAAAGGACCTTTCTTTAGCTTGAAATAGTCTTCTGACACTCAATTTTTATGGACCACCTCATATGTTTGGCGGGGTCTATGCGTGGCCCCCTTCAATTTTGTCTCTGTGCGTGCGTGATCAAAGAAGGAAGAGGGAGACTCCTTCCCTTGCCGACCTATAGTTGGTAACCCACGTAATGGTACCCCATCAATTTGTGTAATTCGAATTGTTCGAAATTTTGGCCTTGAAATCGAAATTTCGACACCCAAAAAGTCTCGAAATACGAAATTTGAATTTCGACCCAGCACTACTCTCCAAACTCGGATCCCTGTACTGTAAATATAACAAGAAATTATTTTTTGTCGTAATCAAAAATAAATATTTCATTTCTCCACATTTTGTTTGACAAAATAAAAAGTAATTGGGCTTCCATTAACTTCCAAACGAGTCCAATATGGCGATCGGTTTGTCGCACTCAAAACAATTTCGTTTCCTTTGTTAATTGATTTATTTGGCATGATTCCAAGTCTAAAAACAATCACATGGTTTTTCGAAAATTAATTACCTTATGCATTTCTTACACAGATCTCTTTCAATTGCATTTCCCAACCCATTTCCTCTGTGTACTGGAAAAACATAATGTGCTTTTAAAAATCCACTTGGGTCGACCATTTCATAAGCTACAACTTCATCATTTTTCTTTATTATCGAAGATGGCATACAAGTCAAAATGGCTCTATAAAATCATTAATGAAATGGGACCATTGTTTAATTAGCCCCTCCTTTCATCCCTTATCTCTCCTCGACTCCAGAACTTGGGGAAGAGGAAGTATTATACACGAAGAAGGGCTAATAGTAGTGATGGGATGGAATCTTGAGAATAAGATGAGTTTGTTCATTGTATACCTTATATGTGGGATATCTTGTGGCTGTCCTTTGTCTCTAGATAAGACTATCTTTTCGAAATCCTCGTCTTCTAATTTTCCAAAATTGTACTCTTTTGGAAGAGTTATTTCCAAAGCCAATAATTTTTCCTGTTGCTCGGTAGTCATGTAGAAAAAATGACTTGTTGCTTTATTGAGCTTTATTTCTGGGTAATTTTCTGTGACCCATTTTTCATACTAAATGCACAAGTTTTTTAAGAACAAAAATCTAACCTACTGGTATGTAGGCATTTTCTGGTCCAAATACTAAAGGACCATCACTTGCATTGAAAAATCCTGGAAACTTGGAATCTAACTCAAATAGCGCTTCGTTGAATTTTTGGACGTTGGTAGAAAAGTTGGGGTTACAGCCAAAAAGGATAGTGTTACTAAATATAAGTTTGATAAAGATTTTGTGCAAATATATACAAATCTTCTCAAAACCCATTCAATTTAAAGAGGGGGGTCCACTTTGCGACCACCTCTCAAAAAAAATTTTTTCTAAAAAGATCATTTTTAGGGGTAATTTTATGAGGGGAATCGCGAAGCGCGAGAACAATAAATCTTTTTTATCACAAGAAGCGTGTTTTTGGTCAACATATTTTCGACCGAACCACCGCGCAATATTTTATAATTGCGGGAGAGGATGTACGTAGAGTTCAGTAAGCCATTCTAGAACTCGGCGTACCGAAATCGGAAATAGTAGGTGAAGCCTACTTTTTCCTTTTTTTAATCATTTCATAAAAACAAACGAAAAATAAACTTACAAATGATAAACCAAATTCCTTCGTAAAACTATCCATAAACTCTTTCCATTATCTTCTTCATAAAGAAAAATATAGGGTTCGGTTGCAGGAAATCGATTTAATAATTTTGTTTCTATAGTATAGTGCACATACAAAAGATCGATCGAATTGTTTGTTCTATTAAACGCCTCTATCAGATTTTCATGGGTTTCATAGAAAATTAGCATTATGTCTAATTTATTTTAAAAATATCAATCGAAACAAAACCTTCAATAAATAGTAAGTTATAAAAAAGCATGCAAGAAAAGTGCAATATAAAGGAAAGCAGACGTGATGTAATATTATATTAAAACTGTGTAAATTGATAAAAGAGAGCACACTATGTTAGAGACAGCTCATAGACATAGTTAGTCAAGGAGAGGGACAGACCAGTTATTATTTTATTCATTGATCTCCAAAATTTTTACTGCTCCTGATAGGATTTAGAAAACCTTCCAGCAAAATAGAGTTTCAATTTCGATTCCCTAAGCTATAGTTTTGTGGCCGGATATTTTGTGTTGGTTCGAATACCGAAATATATTTATTGACTATTATCATCAGACAGGAGTGTACTCATGTTCGACGNCTAAGCTATAGTTTTGTGGCCGGATATTTTGTGTTGGTTCGAATACCGAAATATATTTATTGACTATTATCATCAGACAGGAGTGTACTCATGTTCGACGAGAGGCAAGACTAAAGTATTAAGCTGCCTGATGCAGCAAGTATGTTTTGTGCCTCTCGTTGTAGTATGAGCTCACGTAATATGTACAAACATAATAGATATATAAAATATCCGGTTATAGTTTCTTCATTTATTTTCCCCAAGCTTGTTGAAGCTGCTCAATCCAGGAGGGGTAGGTGGCAGCCCTCCCCAAAACTGAAAATTTCGGAGCTACTGAACTTGGAGGGGGGAGGCACTTAACGTGACCCAAAGCTAAAGTAAAAAGCGCCGAAATTTTTACCGAAACACACCCCTAGGGGTAAAAATTGACGCGAAACACGCTGGTGCCATTATTTTCAAACCAAAATCTCCGAAAACCTATGAATTTGTGCAATTTTTAAATAAGACAACTTTTTTGATATTTATCGATTTTATTTGATTTTAAGCGTTAAAAATGGCAAAAATTCATATGTTTTCGAAGATTTTGGTTTGAAAATAATGGCACCAGTGTGTTCCGCGTCAATTTTTACCCCTAGGGAGTGTGTTTCTGTAAAAATTTCGGCGCTTTTTACTTCGACCTTGGGGATCACATTAAGTGGCCCCCCCCAGTTCAGTAGCTCCAAAATTTCTTAAGAAAAGTGGCATTTTTGACCAAATTCGATAGAAAAATAAGGCTTTTACCTAATTCCTCCCCCCCCCTCCAATCAAATCCAGCTAATATTCGTAACTCGGTCAAATTGAATCAAAACTGTTTAGGATTTTAGTAAACGTTCCAGCAAAATTGAGCTTCAATTCCGATTCTCAAAGCTATAGCTGATTCGTTTATTTTCCCCAAGCTTGTTGAAGCTGCTCAAAATAAATCTGCTTTTCTTGCTGCCTTGTAAACATCATAAGTTTCCCATCAGCTGTGCATATATTATTTTCAACTGGCACAGTTCTGCGATTAACATAAACTGGCATCATTTTTCTGGTATTCTTCAATATCCTACACTTCGAAATAAAATTTTTTTATCACCTTTAACNAAACATCATAAGTTTCCCATCAGCTGTGCATATATTATTTTCAACTGGCACAGTTCTGCGATTAACATAAACTGGCACCATTTTTCTGGTATTCTTCAATATCCTACACTTCGAAATAAAAATTTTTTATCACCTTTAACAAACTTGAATAGATGATTTTTCCAAATATCACAAGAAAAAATCCCAACTACTGCAAATAGAATTTCAAATATTTCTGCCAGAAAATCATATGCGAATTTTAGCCAAATTTTATACTCGTATTTTTCAGTGAAACATATTAATGTAAAAATCTAGATGTTGAAAAAAATTTCAGGAATTTGTTAACATACCAACATGACAACAGAGCCTCCAATTGAACCAGGAATAATCGTGTTTTTCAATAATTTTGATAATCGTATATTTTCGGAAAGTTGAAACCGTTCACGTAAAGTATAATTTGCCCCGAATCGAACGGATGATCGATATTTTTGTTTATTGATACGATCAATAACAAAAAATAACTGAAAATTTTATATTCCATATTTTTTGGAAAAAAATTGAAAATGCTTTATAATTACCATGATAAGAGCTAAACAGCCAATTTCTGCAGCGATAAATAGATACGGTATCGGAATTATTGCTATAAAGTCAAAGTTTAAGGCTGCTCGCTAGTTGTCTCGAAATGATTTCGAGACTCTAAATGCGCCTCTAAACATCTCGAATTACATGCAATTCGAGACTCTAAATGTCTCGAAATAATCTCGAATTAGTCTCGAACGCAATTTATTTAATTTGAAACTAGTTCGAGACTATTTCGAGACATTTAGAGTCTCGAATTACATGTAATTCGAGACGTTTAGAGGCGCATTTAGAGTCTCGAAATCATTTCGAGACAACTAGCGAGCAGCCTAAGAGACACTATCTCAAGAGATCAAATATTGAATGGTTCGACAGCGCTTCAAATTGAAATTTATTTGTTGAGATTAACGCATGAAAAAATTTTTAAAGGTCATTTCGAGTCAAATTTCGGATTCTAAAAAAATCAAAACCTTATTCGAAGCTAAAAAACCTGATTTTACGTTGATTTTTCTAACTTGCTTAGAACATCCTTTTTCGGCCAAAATTCCTATCTATCCGATGTATGACGGAGAACATTTCTAGCATGATTTCGAAAAAATCCGAGAAACTTTTAGGCCATTTTTACAAGGGGGCACAGGTGGAGGGTTTGAAAAAAATTTTTCTTGGATTTTTTCGAAACCACGATAGAAATGTTCTCCGTGTTGAAATACATCGGCCAGATTGAAATTTTGGCCGAAAAAAATTATATAGGGTATTCTGGACAAGTTAGAAAAATCAACGTAAAATCAGGTTTTTGGGCTTCGAATAAGGTTTTGAATTTTTTAGGAACCGGATTTTGACTCGAAATGACTTTTAAAAATTTTCCCATGCGTTAATCTCACTAAATAAATTCAATTTGGGACACAGTCGAACCGTTTAACACTATGCCTTTTTCAAGTTCGAGTGTTCAAGAAAGCGTCTCTTAATCAATTAAAAAAATAAACCTCACCATTGTAGATAATATATGCACCAATCACACCGCCACTATATTGTGTGGCAATTGATGCTATTATAAAAATATTGTTTTTATCTTTTTCATAAGTCTTTAGTTTGATGGTAGCTAATGTCCTTTCAATAATTACAAACGACATACCAATAACGTATGCACATCCGATAGCTAGTCTAACTAATTCTACATAGAATAATGATCGGCTTAGTAAGATCCAAGATTCTACATCTAAAATTTTTTAAATGTTGATCCAATAGCGTAATCGTAGGGGGATCGTACCTTAGGGGACCAATGTATTTTTTCCGATTTTGAAAATTTACGAAAAAATTCAGTTATTTCATTTTTTCAACCCCAAATTCAACAAACTTTCTTAAAAGTTAGTTAGGAATGATCCCGTCTAATATGGGAGCAAAGCATACAAAGGCAAGGGGTTCGGGCATCATAATTTTGCGAAAAATTTTTTTGAAATGTGTAAGGTTGTCTGATTTTTTTTCAAAAATTGCGAGGCTGAATGTAATCTTTTTGGCGCACCGGCACTTGCGGACGAACTTTTGCAGACCCGACATTTGCGGACCCGACACTTGCGGATCCGACATTTGCGTATTGCCATGGGAAATTTTTTTTCAAACTGGGAAAAATTTTGTAATTCTCAAAATAAAAAATGAATTAGTTTTGACCTATAAAAAAATTTTTTCATATAGCAATCCGCAAATGTCGGGTCCGCAAATGTCGGTCCGCAAATGTCGGTCCTCAAATGTCGGGTCCGCAAATGTCGGGTCCGCAAAAGTTCGTCCGCAAGTGTCGATGCGCCATCTTTTTTGAGAGTTTCTAATCGCAAATTGCAAGATTTAATCCAGCATCGCAAAATGTGAGGCCCAATTCAACCTTAATTTATGAGTTCAATCTCGCAATTTTGAACAAAATTTTTCCAAATTTTGCGAGGTCCTCCCTAATTTTCGCCAATTTGCGACGTTACTTCGGACTATCCGACCCCTTGCCCATATATGGAGCAAAGTTGTGATTGCAGGTTCGATCTCCAGTGGGTAAAATTATGAAAAATTAAAAATTGTCATTTTTCATTCACTTTTGCCACAAAAAAATTTTTTAATAAAAAATGAACTACAGTAGCCAGGAGCGTAGCAGGATTTTACTTACAACAATCTTTAGTGCATAAAAACCATTCGATTATAACAGCGATTTTACATAAGCTGAATAAAATTGCCTCGATACATAAATTATATACCATAAAAATTAAATTTCGGTGAACCTGAGGTGCTTTAATAAAAATGTACATGGCAAAACTCAGTGTTGCGCATTTTAGCAGTATGAGTAAAAACAAAATTATTTGAGCAAAAATATCATATGAATTTTTCGAGTTGTCTATGTCCATGTCGAGGTGTTAGGGTAAAAAATATTAATGATTGTTTAGCGAAAAAACCTAAAAAAGCAAAAAATTGCATAAAAACAAAAATTTTTTAAAATATTTCGACAAATTTATAACTTTGCTGAAATAGAGATTTTTATGCTCATTAATGGGTTTGATTTATTTCAAGTGTTAAAATAAACGTGCTCATTATAATCGCCCCTTGGTAATTATTTACGTAAAAGTCTAGATTAAATAAAAACTAATTGTTTATTTATTAAATCTTAAAACTGCACTTTCTCTTTCTAATAGCTATGACTTCAATGATCTCATGTGACTGATCATTTGGCTCATTTGGTGGGGGTCAGGAGGTGAAGTGACGTAGGGAGAAGGATCGACTAGGGGAAGGCACAACTCTAAAATCATAAGAGAGATCCTTTGAAATTTTTGGTCGCCTTTGGTCGGCCTTAACATAAGGAGTCTTATAATTTTTTCGGGTTTTCGACTCACTGACTGGGCAGCTGCCTCCTTCCCTCCGCTATTAGGGGAGGGGAGACTTAGTACCTAAAATACAGAAGCGTGTCCAGGATTTTGATTTTTTGGTTTGGGGGAGTAACTAGGTAAAAACCTCATTTTTCTAACGAATTTAAGCCAAAAATGCCATTTTTCTTAAGAACTTTTTGGTTTGGGAGAGGGGCATTCCTCCTACCCCCTAGACATGCCACTGTTAGGATACCACTTCTTTCTCCAACACACTGTTCCTTCACATGTATACAAACCCCACTCAAAGCCACCTTCAATTGGGGGAAGGTCACGCACCGTGCGCAAGAAAAATGGCGGAAGCCTTGCGAAGCCTCAGCACGAGTAGTTCGCGTGGGTGTAAACCAAAATCCAAAATTTAAACGAAAAAATTCTTAGTCCCACTAGTTATGTAAAAATTTTAAAAAAATTCGCCTCGGCGAAATTTTCACTTTTTTCANTAGTTCGCGTGGGTGTAAACCAAAATCCAAAATTTAAACGAAAAAATTCTTAGTCCCACTAGTTATGTAAAAATTTTTTAAAAATTCGCCTCGGCGAAATTTTCACTTTTTTCAAAATTTCTCAGTGAGTTCCCCATCCCTAAGTACCAGGGATGCCCAATTTCCTTAAATCTTCATATACAAAGTGGCCCAAATGAACCTGAATACCTTTCACCGCGCAACATTTTATAATTGCGGGATAGGATGTACATGTTGATGTATGAAGAGTTCGGTAAGCCATTCTAGAACTCAGCGTACCGAAATCGGAAATAGTAGGCGAAGCTTTTCGATCATTTCATAAAAACAAACGAAAAATAGAACTTACAAATGATAAACCAAATTCCTTCGTAAAACTATCCATAAACTCTTTCCATTATCTTCCTTATAGAGGAAAATATAGGGCTCGGTTGCAGGAAATCGATTTAATAATTTTGTTTCTATAGTATAGTGTACAACAAAAGATGGATCGACTTTTTTATTCTATCAAACACCTCTTTCATATTTTCGTGGGTTTCATAGAAAATTAGCATTATGTATAATTTATTTTTAAAATATCAATCGAAACAAAACCTTCAATTAGTAAGTTATAAAAAGCATGTAAGAAAAGTGTAATATAGAAGAAAGCAAACATGATATAATATTATATTAAAACTGTATAAATTGATAAAAGAGAGCATACTATGTTAGAGACGACTCATTGGCAAAGTTAATCAGGGAGAGGGACAGAGTATTGTTTCATTAATTGATCTCCAAAATTTTTACTGCTTCTGATAGGATTTTACTAAACCTTCCAGCAAAATTGAGCTTCAATCCCGATTCTCTAAGCTATAGTTTCTTCGCTTATTTTCGCCAAGCTTGTTGAAGCTGCTCAAAATAAATCTGCTTTTCTTGATTTCTTGTAAAAAACATGAGTTTCCCATCAGTTGTACAAATATTATTTTCATGTGGCACAGTTCTGCGGCTAACATAAAATGGCACAAATTTTCTGGCTTTCTTCAATATCCTACATTTGTCAACAAAAAATTATTTTTATATAAGCATTAACAAACTTGAATAGATGCTTTCTCCAAATATCACAAGAAAAAATCCCGACTATTGCAAATAGAATTCCAAATATCTCTGCCAGAAAATCATATGCGAATTTTAGCCAAATTTTATATTCGTATTTATCAATGTACCATATCAATGTAAAAAACTATATTTTAAAGAAAAAAAAACCAAAATTTATGTAACATACCAGAGTTATAACAGAGCCTCCAATTGCTCCAAGAATAATGCAATTTCTCAATAGCTTTGATAATCGCACATTTTCGGAAAGTTGAAACCTTTCACGCAAAGTATAATTTGTCCCGATTCGAACGGATGATCGATATTTTTGTTTATTGATACGATCAATAACAAAAAATAACTGAAAAATTTATTTCACTTACAAGGAAACTTCCAGACAAGTTACAACCGGGTCGCTTCGAAGGAAAAAGTAAACTATTCCCAAGCGAAAAATCGATTTTTCACAAAACTCTCTAAATTGGCTGATTTTTTGTATTTGGGGGTTTTCGGGTATGGGGAACACGAATTAAAAGGAATTTTTGAATTTTGACTTCAGGAAAGGGTCGAATTGGCAAATTTTCTAATGTTTGATCAATTGTTTCAATATTCCTGACCCTGAGTCAATCAAATTGCTCGTGTTCTCATGAAAAAATCGACTATACCATTGGTTAGGGCTAATAAATAAGAATATTAAGGTACTATGTACAGGGCATAATATTAAGTTTCAGGACCTATCGGGATGATTTTGGATAATCATTGACGTGCATAGCTGAACAAGGGGGGAGGGTACTGTATCCCCCACTTCGTCTTTTTGCCGAAAATTTTTAAGCGACCACGTCGCATTTAGGACGTCAATACTCCTTCTTGTACAGATATGTTGGCATGGACTAAAAAATTTCGTTAGATAATGTTTTCCTACGAAGCAATCATGTTGTAACATGTCTGGAGGTACCCTTCTTAGGTTATTTTAACTATTTTATAATTACTATGATAAAAGCTAAGCAACCCATTTCAGCAGCAATAAATATATACGTTAAAGGAATAATTTCTATAAAAAATGTTAATTGATTTTTTAAAATAAACTTCACCGTTGTAAATGATATATGTACCAAGAGTACCACCACTATATTGTGTGGCAATTGATGCTATTATAAAAATATTGTTTCTATCTTTTTCATAAGTCTTTAGTTTGATGGTAGCTAACGTCCTTTCAATAATTACAAATGGCATACCAATAACATAAGCACATCCAATAACTAGTCTAACTAATTCTACATAGAATAATGGTCGACTTAGTAAGAGCCATGATTCGTCATCTAAAATTTTTTAAACGGTAGATAGTGGTGCTTTTTAAATACAAGTTGTTCATGATCATTAAAATCTGAGCTCCATTTTTAAAGTCATAAAAATGAGAAAAAATCCAATCTATATGGTCCGCATAAACAAAATCCTACCAGGACCATTAATTAAAGTCTATGGTTTTTCCCTGGTTCCATCCATATGGGTCATAGGTCGGTAAGGGGGGGGGGAGTCTCCCCCTGACCCACGCACGCATGGACCCAAAATTTCGCTGACCCTGATTCAAGAAATTTTCATTTCGATACACAGAGAGGGTGACCAAGGTGATTTTTGAAATTTTTTGAAAAATCGAAAAAACCACCTTGGCTTCCCTATGTGTTTGACAAAATTTTGGAAATTTTTGGGAAAAAACGTAAGGAGGGACCATGATAAATTTGTGATCTCGAAAATCGAAATCTCGATCTCGAAAATATTGATCTCGATTCAAAAATCTCGATCTCGGCAACCCTACTTACAGCAATCTTTATAGCATAAAAACCATTCGATTATAACAGCGATTTTACATAAGCTAAATAAAACTGCCTCGAGACATAAGTTATATACTGTAAAAATTAAATTTCGGTGAACTTGAGGTGCTTTGATAAAAATATACATGGCAAAACTGATTGCTGCGCATTTTAGGAGTATGAGTAAAAACAAAATTATTTGGGCGAAAACATCATAAGTATTTTTTGAATTGTCTATAATCATAATCGAGGAAGAGATAAAGTTACTAGTGCTTATCTGGATACTAAAAAATTTTTTAAAAACAAAAAATTGGACAAAAACCGGAACTAGGACAATTTTCACGAACAATCGTCACGGACAATTTTTCACAGGGACACTTTTCACGGACAATTTTCACGGATGATTTTTTGATATTTCAACATATTTCATTCTTTTTTTCAGTAAATATGTACAAAGTAACTTTAAAAACTGAAATATGAAAGATTTGAAAGGAATTGCTAACGGAAAATTTAAAAAATTGATTTAAAAATTAAAAAATTCCGTGAGAATTATCCTAGTGCCCAAAAAATCAATCACATGTGGGCAGGGGGTGACTAATGCCATGTCACTACAAAAATGCCAAATTTTCGCAAACGTGGCACTTTTATAAAAAAATAAAAATTAAAACACTTGGTTCCTTTAAA
Organism: Acrobeloides nanus; assembly: GCA_900406225.1. Classification (NCBI taxonomy): domain Eukaryota; kingdom Metazoa; phylum Nematoda; class Chromadorea; order Rhabditida; family Cephalobidae; genus Acrobeloides; species Acrobeloides nanus. The sequence goes on from OZJO01000420.1 coordinate 29,939, forward strand.
GAACCAATCCAGTAAGATACAATCATATGAAAAAATATTCGGAAAGATCATGAAAAATGGAGCATTTTTTGTTTTTACAGTATGTTCTGAATCGTTGTAGTTTTCGAGATAATTGCCTTTGAATTTGTTACAAGCTCTTCGTTGTAATATACAAACTTTTTAAAATTTTTTGTGGAAAAATCGATTTTTGCATCAATTTTTTAAATTTTCATAAAACGAACATTGTAGCAATTTTTTATAGCTAAATGAGACGAACACAATGACACCAAAATTATCCAATTTGAACATTGTTTTGGGTTATTGAAACGAAAATTCTGATTCATGTTTTCATTTCAATAACCCAAAACACTGTTCAAATTGGATAATTTTGGTGTCATTGTGTTCGTCTCATTTAGCTATACAAATGCTACAATGTTCATTTTATGAAAATTTAAAAAATTTATACAAAAATCGATTTTTCTGCAAAAAATTCAAAAAAGTTTGTGTATTACAACGAAGAGCTTGTAATAAATTCAAAATTTCAAACGCAATTATCTCGAAAGCTACAACGATTCAGAACATGCCGTAAAAACAAAAAATGCTCTATTTTTCATGAACTTTTTGAATATATACAAATTATGGTGACTTGTTTCCAAATGGGCTGGTCCTTTAAAGCAAAAACCTCATTTGAGAGACCATCATATAATTTTTTTGAAATAAAGATATTCGAAACTCATAGCATGTGCCTCACATTGAATTTGTCGATATTTCGTATGTCAAAATAAACGCCGCATATAATTGCTTTGGTAATTATTTACTCAAAAGTACTGCTTCAATAACTAATAGTTTACAGGGTGGGTATAACTGGTCCCCCATCGTTATACCAAAAGTTTGTTGAATATTTATTTGAAAATCACTTGTCTAGCGGTAATTTTATGCGGGGGATTGGTTGTGCACATTTTCAAAGCATGAAAAATTTTATTTTACCCTTATTCAGGCAATTTTCACTTCAATACATCAAAACTTTCCCTGGTTCAGAGTCAATGAAGCTATTATTGGATGTTTGTCTAAAAATAATTTTCCCAGGGTAATTTTATGCGAGGAATCTATTGTGCGCATCGCCGAAGCATAAAAACACTTCTCTGACCCTGATTCAGGCAAGTCTCGTTCCAATAAGCCCGATTTTTATCGCAAAACATCCAAAGTATCAACACTATCCTTGAATCAGCATAGGGTGTGATGTAAGTAAAAATTTTCTGACTCATTGTCAGATAAAATTTTTCATGATTGGAAAATGCGCGTGATCAATTCGCTGTATAAAATTACCCCCAGAGGGATGATTCTCAAATAAATGTTAAACAAATTTTTCGTTATAATGATGGGGACCAGTTATTTTGGGTCACCCTGTATTTATTAAATCAGTAAATGTCATTCGCCTTTCTATTAGCTATTAACTTAATTACAAATGGTTTTTGTTATTGATACAGTTTGTAGCATGGTTCAGTGACGCATTTCCGGCAAGAAAATTCAATTTTGAAATTGATTTGTCTAAGCATGAGTATATGGTATAGTAAGCGATTTTTTGCGCATATCTAATTATGAGGCAGCGCCATATGCAATGGGGAACATGTCCCATTTCAAAGCCAGAAAAATGAAAAATTTCTCCAAATGACCCCCTTATGTTTTGGCCGGCTTATGGCATGACAAAATTATCTTAAATGAGGAGTAACCTTTATGGCAGGATCTCGAGTTGTGCATTTTAAACTTCAAAGTGTTATAGTAACTCAATTCTATCTTTGAAGTTTTTATTTCATATATGGAACAGGCCACATTAAAGGGTTAAATCAAACGTCCCCAGGTCACATACACATCATATGTTTTATATAAGAAGATTTTTTCAAAATTCGATTTCATTAAAGGGGGTAAGAATTAGGGACTAATCTCAGTAGAAATTTTTTTTGCCAAAACTCCTATATAGGCCTAAAATAATGAGAAAAATCGATTGCGCGCATTTTCAAAGCGTGAAAATTTAAGTTTGACCCTGAAAATCAGGGTAGAACTGCGTTTCAACGCGAACNGAAAACGCTCTCCTGATTTTGATTCAGGGGAATTAGTACATGTTGATTTTCGCTTCAATACACACTCTTATTTCCCTGAATCAGGATCAAGGAAGCATTTTCACGCTTCGGGAATGCGCGCAATCGATTTTCGCATGATTTTAGGCCTATATAGGTTGTTTTGGCAAAAAGTTTTTCGACTGAGATTAGTCCCTAATTCTTATCCCCTTTTAATAAAATTTTTAATTTTTACATTTTAAATCATTTTTCGTTAAAAAATAAATTTTACTTTAAAATAATTTCAGTTTTATCTCCCAAACCACTTCTTTTGTTCGACTCTTCTGGATGTGCAAACAACGTTTTTTTGCTTTTATCGGCGTTTGACCCAAAAATTTTATTTATTGTGACGTTGTATTCTGTGTTGGATAGAATTGAGCAGAATCTTTTAAAAATTTGGCATAATCTTTTTTCTCTGTTAAAAAATTTGTTTTGATTTATATCTAGATACAAACTTTTGTGCCTAAAAGTTTTGTAACAAATGTTTTCAATTGTTTTTAATTTGTTTGACTTATTTTTTCAAGAAACATTTTTATACTGGTCACAAGAAAGGATCACTTTCACTTTTTGATACTGATCATAAGAAAAATAAAAATATTCATAATCTATGATTTTTTTATTCCATTTTTAGTTTGAAAGAGAAGATTTTTATATAAAGTTTGCTACGAATTAAAGACCATGACATCACGTAAATTCGTTAGTGCATTTTAATTAATGTCATGTTTTAGAGACAAGATCGAGGGCAACCGGAAAAGAAATGTTAATTTTAGTTAAAATTTAAAATTACAGGTCATTGATAAATCAAAATAAAATTCTTTTTCCTTAAAAGTTTTACTATGATACAAATGAATATAAGCTTTTTTGTTTCATCTAAAAAATGTTATGTAAAAATTTTTGGCTTTTACCAATGTGAGTGAATTAGACGATGAGAAAAAGTTTTACAAATTATTTAAAAATTTATAAACATTGTATATCCAAGAAGTCGTTTTGCAAAAAATCTTATTCAAAATTATTGTCTAAAACACAGTTTGGCTAACTTTCTCAAAACCACTATTAAGGTCAATTTCGTTCTTCTTTTTAGCGAACTTGAAGTCTAATCTGTTTTTCTCGATTTGTACACATCAGGGTTTGAGTTCAAGAGTTTTTTTCCTTCCGTTTGATCTTGGATCGCTTAGGTCATCAAAGTGTGCACAAGGTACAACAAATTAGTATAAAAACTTCGCAAAAAGAATGCACACATTTTTCGAGTCTGTTTTTATTACCCACAAATCAAAACAACAAATTTTTTGTACTAAACCATGATGGGTGGAATAAATATTCCGGATGATCCACCGGTCGAATTTTATTCCCCAAATTTGCATTTTTTGAGACGTGATGTTTCTATTCAATTCAACTCAACGAATATGTGTAGTGAAGCTGATAATGAAAATGAGAGTTGGAGCTCCCTTATCAGTATTTTTGCTTGTTATAAAACAAAGAAGATAATTATGTACCTCAAAGATGGAAGAAAGATTATAAATGATATAATAGAGAAGGTAATTTTTCGGAATGTCAAAGAGGACAACGAACAAAAAAGTAATCAAAATCAAATTTTTTTAAAAATGGGTGCAGTCTTTAAGTGATATCATTTTATACTTTCTTGTGCTTTTCTTCGAAACAGGAATTGAAAAGTCAATGAGGAGGCTGAAGGGCCCAAAAATATGCATGTGAAATTTCGTCCTACAAAAGCACAATGCTACTCCTGTAGCGCAACTCGACCCCCTCCCCCAGTTGGCGACTTTTTTTAGTCGCGGCGAAATTTTTTTTATCAAAATCATTACTTTAAATAAAAAAATGAGTATAACTTTTTTGAAAAATGGGTTTTTAAGATGCTAGAAAAGTGTTGAAAAAATGGGAATTTTTGTGAAAAGAGATTAGGAAAATGTTGTTTCGTTTAGAATGCAGATAAAAATTTTTAGCCTATGTCGTATTAAATGCAGATAAAAATTTTTAGCCTATGTCACCTGAAATTTTATGGAAAAATTTACTACTCAATAGCCTTTGTTTGAGGCTTGAAACGGCAGCAAAATTTTGAAATTTGAATGTTGATCTCAAATCTTGATGTATAATATGTAAATATTGTAAATTTGTCCAATTATGTCTGTAAATAAAGGATTCATCAATATAGTCCGTTTCAATTATAGCACGTACCCGAGATCGTTTGGGCACACATCATACGTTTATGGAATTCAGAAAACACAAAATTTGGAATTACAGAGTGACTCAAAAAAGTGCACTTTTGTGAATTTTTACTTGAATTGGGACCCAATTTTTTTCCTTCTAAAAAATGACTCCCTATGGGTAATTTTATGTAAGAAATATATTGCGTGCATTATCGAAGTGCGAAAATGCTTCCCTGGCCCGGATTCAGGGGTCAATACATCCATATGTGAGCAAGGGGGACTGTCTCCCAGGGTTTTTTCCGGCCAAACAAATACATAAGAATACTGATACATTTGAAAAAAATTTGTTACAATTTTGTAGATAAAAATTCGACGAACATTTTAGGCACAAAACAAAAAATACGTATGCATTTTTTATGGGCTAAAAAGTTGTCCAATTAGTATTCGGAAGAAGATTTGCGAGTTTCTCTTGAATACTAATCGGACAACTTTTTAGCCCATAAAAAATGCATATGTATTTTCTGTATTATGCCTAAAATGTTCGTCGAATTTTTATCTACAAAGCTGCTCCCCGTAGAGATGGCAAATTTTTAAAAAAAGTCTTTTTTTAAAACATTCTACATTTCTGTATCTAAAATCAGAATGCAAAACTGTTCGCCGAATGCTGTTTTTCAATTTTAAAAATTCGTTTGAATTTTTGTATGTTTTCGATACGCCAAGGCTAATATCTTTTTATGGAAGTGGCCGTTTTCATTGATCGACCTCTTAAACGATCCGTCAGATAGTAATCTAAAAAGTTATCAGACCACTTTTTTTATTCGGGTCAAAAAAATAGGATTTGACCTTAGAAAACCTCTTTTTTAGGGTACTTTTTGGCACTTTTGTTGATCTAGCAAAAAAATTTTCTTCTGTGCTCAAAAATCTGCTCTGATAACTTTTATCTACACCTTATTAGGATCATTTTGCGCGGTCGAGCATAAAAAACGGATCATTCCTCACAAAGTTACTAGCCTTTAGAGATTGCTTCCTGAGCAAAATTCTCGCTTTTAAGTTCAAAAGTCGTAAGTTTTTTTAGATAAAAATTTTTGACCCAAAATCTTTTTTATTAGCTTCCTCTAGGCTTAAACTAACTTTTTCGCTTTAATCATAAGTCACGAAAAGCTTTAGGGGTTTGCTAAAAACGCTAACTATCATAAACTAAGCAACTATGGCTACGGTGAATTCTTGAAAAAATTGATAAAAATTTAACTTTCTCAACTTAAGAACTTTATATGTCACCATTTTTGGCCATGCCAAACAATATAGAACAGTTTTAGAAGCAATTTGTAAAATTTAAACAAATTGATTTTACGATGAAAAAATCATAAGGAGAGGGACCCTTATGATTTGGAGTCAAAAGTATAAGGAAAAACATAAGCTACCTTATGTTTTCTAGGATGGGGCTCTATTAGAAGGTGGAGTTCTATTAGAATTTTTACAGTAAGCAGTTTTGGACACGATTTTCGTCTGACTCCGCTTTTGGGCACACTCTGTGGGCCTGGAGTACAATCTGATTTTTCGTGCCGAAAAATGTATACGTGTTATTGGAAAACCTATGTGTTCTTCTTCTCCCTCGTATCAAACCAATCATTTGCAGGCATCTTTGCGTTTCATATTTGCGTTTGCGACTTTGGAACTCCGTGCTTATAGATAAATCGATTTTTTAAATGCATGTTCAATGAATTCAATTGAAATTTTGCTTGCTGATAGCGCTATAATCTGAATTGATTGATTTTTGGTCAAAAATATATGTATAAATTGTTTTGTTTGCACATTAGATTTGCCAGTTTTTAAATGTGTGATCAATGAATTTAATTGAAATTTTACATAAAGGGATCCGGTTTTTATAGATGATCAAGGTCTCATGAACAGACTCGCTAGGGATTTTTATATATTAATGCTTAAGCGTAACAGTGTAATGCTAGTGTATTTATAATTACATGAGAGCATAAAACAATATTGCAATTCCAATTAACTAACAGAGTGCCCAAAAAAGGGCAATTTTAGGATTTTTGCGCATTTTTTTCAAAATTTTTCAAACTTTTTAATTTTCAGGGTGCGTTCAAGCATGTTGAAAAAGTTGTTGAAAGTTGTTAAAAAATATTTCGACTTTTCGACAACTTTTTCAACATGCTTGAACGCACCCTCACCAAAATAACCCTATAGTGGGTTTTTCTATACGAGAAATCGATTGCTCACATTGAAGGACCTTGAAAACGCTTCCCTGGCCCTTATTCAAGAAAAAGATGTATGTATTGAAGCGAAAATAGTCTAATACAGAGTCAAAAAAGCGTTTTCAAGATCCAGCAATACAATCGATTTTTCTTATAGAAAAACCCCTATAGGATTATTTTGATGCAAATCAAAAAACTTGAAGATTTTTTATATAAAATTGCTTTAAAAATCCCAAAGGTGCCCTTTTTTGGGGGCACTCTGTATTACTATTTTTACTTTGATAAGTTGAGAAAATCCTCAGGGGATACCCGAAGAGCTTTGCTTCTTTATACTATAAGTTTTTTATAGACTCTAATAATTTCATTTTCAGCTTTATATTTAGCATAAGTTAAAAAAAAGTATAAGTTAAAACTTAAATATAAAGTGTATTTCCCACCACACAATAAATCACCAGTAGTAGTAGACTTAAAATTCATTGAAAAGGGTGGTGTGCCATATTTTACTTTTGCCTTATATTTTTAAATTTCGTGTTGTTCTCATTTTCGTGTTAATGTCTAATTTTATATTGAATCATGTTTTCATTGTCCTTTATTAATCTCTGTATCATCCTATGTATTGAAACGAATCATTATCTCTGATCATTATCAAAATGCTGATCATGTAATTTTTGCGTCATAAAAGCGGCCTTTTAGTATTCATACGGAAATTTTGCCTTTCCGCGGTGCTTTTAAACAATTTTTACATTTCTGTGGAGGCTTTTCTGAGCAATTTTATTTTAAATTGCGGTGACGAATTTTATTTTATTAAATTTATAATTTTGGTTGAGTTCATAGTCATATTTGATTTGTACTTGTTCGTGTCAGAAATATATTTTCTCGGGGCACCACAGGAGTTTGCTATATTTAGTACAATTCCAGAGACACTTACGCATAACTGTGGGTTTGATTCCCGGAGGTCTACAATTTGTTTTTACTGAATCCAAAAAAGTTAATAAAGCAAACTAACCATTAAGATTTTATGAAAAAGAGTTCTATTCTTCGAACACGAAACCACCGTGGATCAAATTTTCCTTGTTCAAGATGAATTTTGTGCCACTTACTTCTGCACTATGGGTAATGAAAATTTTTCCTTGGCGGGAAACGCCCTATAACAGTTTTTCTCCGTAATGATAAAATTGTGCTTTAATTCTTGTATATTAATGTTTAATGTTTAAAATGATATCATGCCATAATAAAATAGTACTTTTTTTAAGAGGCCAAATAAGGTCAGCAGTTGCAAACATCAATGAGCGAACAAAAAATTAAATTGATAAGACATCAGGAACTCCATATCAAAAAAAGATTATCTTTTTTTAAATGACATAGGGAATAAAAAAGGTGTACAAAATTTTATTCTGATGTGCGGTGTAATACATTAGTATGCTTATACTATTAAAGGACTAGTGCAACAGAAAAATCGATTTTCTGGAAATAGGCCTATCATGTAGAACTGCGTTCACAGATCATTTTTTATTTTTACACCATAGGGCATAAACCTCATTTTCATGGAGAAAAATTGCAAAAAAGTGAGGTGACCGGAGACAGTGTGTGGATCGAACCCGCAACTTCTGAGGCAAAAACCCATAGCTTTACCATCGCGCTAAAGTCTGTTTCAACCCACAATTTAATCACTAATATCCCAACCCCGGTAAGATGGCAGGCAACATTAAGTTTAGCAGATCGAGGGTCGAATCCTCTTAAATATGTTGAGCCCGCAGTTTCGATCCCCGGAGATCTAAAACTTTTGAAGTTCAAAAAATTCTTTTACAAACAATGGAGCAAAAAATTTTTGCTCCATTGTTTGTAAAAAATTTTTTGAAAATCAAAATTTTTGCCCTAGTGGGATCGAACCTGACGGTCTCAACGTTGCTTAACTTGCCAGATCGGACGGGATCACTCACTACTAGAGTCGGGATATTAGTGTTAAATTGTGAGTTGAAACAGACTTTACAGTGGACATATAATTAAAATGTCTTCAATTTTGTTATAATTTATCGAATTGTAATTTCCCCAGTCACCTCACTTTTTTGCAATTTTTCTCCATGAAAATGAAATCTACGCCCTATGGTGTAAAAATAAAAAAATGATCAGTGAACGCAGTTCTACATGGTAGGCTTATCAGAAAATCGATTTTTCTGTTGCACTGGTCCTTTAAGTATATAATAGCGCCGTTTGTCTTATTCTTATCAGTAAAGATTCGAAAATTGTTCTCTAAAGAGCAGGCCACAACCGGTCTTTTGCAAATAAAAATTATCGTGCTTTATTTGTTTATATATTAAAGCGTGTTACCTTTATTTTTATTTACTTATTACTCTTTTTATGTTAGAGTATGGGCAGTATTTCACCCTCTGATTTTCACAATTTTTCACCCGACTTCTGTGTTTCTCCCGATAGCTATGTAATCAATATTGAAGAAGCATGGCCACCAGAATTGGAAGCTAGTCTATTGGAAGCTATAATGCTTTTCAGAACTAGAGGGAAAAGAAAAATTCGTGACTCCCATGGCAATTTACATGGTAAACGATACAAATTTAAATATCTATAGTACACAATTTCAGGCAGAAATCAATTAATAGCTGCATATTTATTGAAAAAATGCGGCAAAATTAGATCCCCTAGACAAATTGCATCTCATATTCAAGTTTTACAAAAGAAATTAATTCTGAAAACAAAATTTGAGGTATTTTTACTAGCTTAAATATTTTAACAAAACTTTTTAGTGCCCCATAAAAATGGTGGAACTTTTAATGTCGCCGAATTTTCAAAACTACCCTATACAAATGAACGAATGTGGCGTCGTTTCTGTTCTAAACAATAAAGTTCAATCTGGTTCTTCTGATGATTTTATTCAATTTAGGTATAGTTAGCAAATTTTTCTCCATCCTGACGTCGAAAACATGAAAAATTTCCTCCTCCCCTCCCGTTAATCACTTTTGCCCGCATCTAATGCGGACATATTATAGCATTAAATTTATAGTACCGGTCCGAAAGATTCGAAGTGAAGCTGGTAATGAAAATGAGAGTTGGAATTTCCTTATCAGGTTTCTCCAAGAAATGACTCCGGGAGACACTCCCAAGTGACGTTCCCCGTTAAGCATGTAAAAATGATTACATTTTTCAAAAATTTTCATAATGATATACAGGATGTTCCATAAAAAAGGGCACTTTTTACGATTTTTTCAATATTTTTCAAGTTGTTTAATCTTCACCAAAAAACCCTATAGAAGGTTTTTCTATTCGATTATCGATTGCATGCATTGCCAAACCTTGAAAACGCTTTCCTGAGCCTGATTCAGGGAAGAGATGTGTGTATTGAAGTGAAAATTTATTAACTTGAAAATTTTTGAAAAAACGAGCAAAATCTCAAAAAGCTCTTTTTTATGGAACATCCTGTAATTATAACATTTATAAAAAATGAAAAATTTTTATCTCCGATTTCGAAGATTTTGGTGTCAATCGTCTTCTCTCATCATCTACTACAACTTTTGCAATAACACTCAGGGCTTAAATAAAACGCTCCCGAAATCGTCCGACAGACACACAGACAGACAAACATTACACGTTTAATGTAGTGCTCATAAAAAATTTTAGCTATATACTAGAAAGACTCTTTGGTGGCTTACCAGTTCGAACAGTGTCATCAGATAAATTATCCATGATCTCATTTGTTGACTATATTTTTGACTCAGTAGATAACTCAAAAACTATACTTTTATTGACCACTTTTGCAACCGAGAAAAATTTACCTGTAAGCTTATCTTATATTTTTATTCAACTAAAGTCCGCGAGGGAAATTGACGTATTGAGCACAAAGTAAAACAAATAAAATACACCTAGGAGAAACGGGGCTCAAATTTCAAATTTAGTATAATTTAAAAATTTAAATAGGGCCCGCCTACAGTTCACTCGCAGGGCTTGCGAGTGACATGCTAGTAGACCCATTCAGAGTTAAAAGTTACTTATATGATGATTTTTCAAAGGTTCCATATAACCTTTGAAAAATCCACCATGCGAGAAAACAATTTTTTTGTTACACTTAGTGAGCATTACTTGTAAGCTGACTTATAATCAATTTTAGGAAATAAGTCTTTCATCAATCCAGCATCTCTTCGATAGTACCCTCACTGATCTGTTTCAATGTTTACGAAAAGATATTTTCTATGTGGCTCATATATGGGCAAATATGGATTTTAATACCGATTCTATGAATTTTATGTCTGAACAAGTATATTATTCAACTCAAAAACTTGACCTTGATATAATGGGTGTAGATTGTTTTTATGGGAGTACTATTGCCAGTTTTAATGTGGTAAGTTATAAAAAAATAAAACTAATTTTGAAGAGGAATGAAAGAAATACGGGACTTTAGGGCGGGGGAGTAGCATATCCAGGGGGTGCAAGGGATGCGGCCGCACCCCCTAAACCGAAAAATTTCTTCATAAAAATGAAAAAATAAGGAAAAATTCGAAAAATTTCATTGAAAAAATGAGGTTTTTAGGGGTTCTCACCCCCGAAATTGAAAAAATCAAAATCCTGGATATGCTACTGGTCCATCGGCATATATACTTCCTCCGCAATCCAAAACTAACAACTCCTATGTGGGAGGGGACGGAGTTTGTTAATTTGGACACTCTTTTTTACTAGTCCTAATTTTGTTAACTTTTTTTATTTCAGGGCGGGTTTAACGTTGAAGAAATAAATATCAATTCACGAAACTATTATGTATATCACCTAAATGTTCTTTGGCCACAAGCAACAATTTCGTTTATCAAAAATTTTGCCAAATTAAAAAAAAATGGAGAATACAAGAGTCTCAAACAATCGATGAACAGCTATGCGTGTTTGACGGTCTTAACTGATCAAAATACATGTGAGGTTCTACTTGTCATTGCACATATCTATGAATACTCGGAAGACAAGGCTGGTTATAAGTTTTATAAGCTTGTAGATTAATAATAATTGTTTATTATATACAAATATATAAATAACTTTCTTATTTTTATAAGGTGGCTCAGGAAAAAGTGGACTTTTTGAGATTTTATGTATGAAGAAAATTTGCATTTTCTCAGATAAGATATCTTATTTTGGTCTAATTCTATTTTTAAAACATAGAAAATCAAAGTTTAAAAAAAGAATTAGGCCAAAAAACAATATTTTATCCGAGAAAATGCAATTTTTCTGTAAACATAACATCTTAAAAAGTCCACTTTTTTCTGGGCCACTCTATATAATTACTTGTGATACCTCTTCAATTACTGATCTCTGATACTGATCACAGTGATCTATGATAACCTCCGTTTTATGACACCCATCGAGGGGTAACTAAATGTCATTTTTTTCATTCTTTATCGAGTTTCATATAAAAATAAGTACAGAAAATGGAGTATGAAAAAAATTGTTTAGAAAAGTGTGGTTATACTTTGTGTAAAGCTAGAACCAAACCAAAAATCAATAAATTTTTGACCAAAAACACCCAATTTACAACTCCAAGTTTAAAAAAGTTACAATCCCAAGTGCAACCCCATTTTCTCGACAATTTATAAGGCAATTCTAATTAATTTTTACACGAAACATTCAAAAAACTTGATAAAAACGCATATTAAAAGGGGGTGTCATTAAACAGACGTGTTTTGACCTTACTACAAGGTCGAAATTAATTACGAGTCATTCAGTGATAGCCATTGTGTAGTGGTTCGATGTGCTGCCAAGGAGTTCGGCGTCACCGTCACTAACAAGGGTTCGGTTCCCCCGTTCAAAAGATTTTACTCTGCAGTATTTAGCGGAAAAACTAAGAGGAACATCTTCAATTTCAAAATTTCATTAATTAGTTTATTTATTTTTTTTAATATTAGTTATTCATGTTTTTTACATGTTTTTTACATGATTTATACTTTTTAAAAGAATACTCCCCCCCCCCCAACTATTTATAAAAAATGCTCAGAGTTCATTTGAATTAAATTCACATGCTAAAGTTCGAGTAGAATTTCAAATTAATCACATAGGGAATTTTCCAAATAATTAAAATTTAAACAGCTTGTTTGCGTTTCTCTCGAATTGCCTTTTATATTTGTCATGTTTTTTATTACATACTCTTTTAAAAAATTGTCACAAAATGATCGATAATGGAGCAGATTTCGGTTTTAATGCTAATATATTTTCTTTTCGGTGTCTACTTAATTCTCGTATTTTTATGTGCTGCCAGGTTTGCTAGATCGAGAAGATTTGATGAACCTGATGCGAAGCATGAAATTTCCACACTTCAGTCCTAGTTATCATGACAAAAAAGTTCAAACGTTTAATTATTAGAGCACTATTACTTTTTTTCTCCTTTTTGGTTTTTCCCTCTTACTTTTCCCCCCTTTTTTCCCGATTTTCCCCCGTTATTACTTTGAAATTTGTGTAAAATCGGGAAAAAAGTAAGAGAGAAAATAAAGGGGGAAAAAATAATACTACCACTATTAGTTTGTAAACTTTTATTGTACCTTCTTTAAATTGTACATTTGAAAAATTAAATAAACACAATCTTAATGTCTGTAATCAATAGGACAAGGAATTCTACAGACCCCTCTTTGAAGAGTTGGCAGGTTACAGCTGGGCTCGTCTAAATCTTCTAAATAGTGCTCATCCCTGTGTATCGATCGATGCCTCATCCTTTGACCTTCACCACAAGTGACAGAACACTGCGACCAGTGTGACCATTGACTTATACGACAAGGCTTTCTCGCTGAAAATATGCAAATTTTTGTTGAGCAAACTTTTTTGAGACATACCACATGGTCTTAATTCACAGTGTCTTTTTTGAATAAGATGCTCTGGAGGAGGACAAGGTGTACCACCATTTCGAGCGAAAATTTTAATTGTTCGAGTTCTTGTTCTTTCACCTCTTCCACAACCCATAGCTTCGGCTGAACAATTTCCCCATGGAGACCATTCGGAAATTTCGCAAGGCACAGGATCACCGCCATCGTCAACGGTTTCATCGTTTTCAAAGTCTTGGAGGAGTTGTTCTCTTGGAACTAAAAATTCGTTACAGTTGGATTTGGATTTAGATAAATATCTTACTGATGCTTTTGCCACCTCTGGAATAATCTTTCATGCAGAATTGACGACACTCTTCTTCAGTTTCGAATTGATTGCGGTTGCCTTTGCAACCAGTATATACGAATCTTTCACATCGGTTTGCTTTGTAGTTAAACCAATATCTGGGATAGGTTCCACCACACTGGCCTTCTTCTTTTTCCTCTTGGCAAATTTCTAAAAAAATTTTCAAAAATTGAATGAAAATTTTTTAAAGTTTTGATGAATTTTTTTTGAAATTTTTACCGGTTTCGGTTCCACAAAGTTTCGTTTCTGCAAACCAAAAATGTAAGGGCCGACCCCCCCCCCCCTAAGGTATCCGGGCCGGCTGGCTATAGGGCTAGGGCTGCGGCCAAGCATTAGTAGGAGCAGCTTGGCCTCGGGCCAGGCTGGGGCTGGCCCGTGTCAGGCCCTTTACAAGCCTAACCGGATTGGAGCATCCGGGTTGGTCAAAATTTCCTTTTTTTGCCCAAAATTTTCAATTTTTAAACCAAAAAATATAAATTTTTGACCATTTTTAGCTTAAAAACAGCCATTTTTAAAAAAAATTTCACCTGTGCCTCTAGTTTTTCTTATACTTAAAGAATTGAACTACAAAATGGTTGGCGCCCGAAGCACGCTGACCACATTTTGGGGACCCAACCCAGCACAATATCCCCTCTCTGTTCATCTTTGGTACCTCCCTCCCCCAACCCACATCCTATCTACTACCCTGATAATGTGTAAACTGTTTTACCCTCGGAATGCGAATCTAACAATCTTCTACAAGACTGCACTTGACATTTTTCTTTTTCCATGAGATTAACTTGTGTACATTCTTGTTCATGCTCCGCAAAGAAGAACAACCGAGTGCGAACTCTAACACCATCATCACAAGACGCACTGCAAGGACTCCATTCACTCCAGCTTGTTGTCTTACATAGCGGATTTGGTGTCACTGAACAATCTTCACCACTTTCACCTAATTTTTAAAAACTGAATGGTGATTTAAAAAATGTCTCACCAACACAAGTTTCTCTCGCTGTCAATTCGATACTGCATTGCCCACTTGACGCTGCAGCTGGGTCCTGTAAAGAACGTGTTCTAGTTCGAAGACCACTGCCACAAGTAACACTGCAGTCTGACCATGATTCCCAGCTAGTGACAGGGCATCTGGAGTTGAATGCATCAGAGTCAGTACATTCGTTGATTTTAGCATTACAAAATTGCCGTTCTGTAGTTTGTCTATGGCAGTGGAACATTTGGGCTTTTATGGGGAATTGATAGACGCGAGATCGCATTCGGATGCCTTTGCCACAAGTTGCGGAGCAAAGTGACCAAGTTTCCCAGTTAGAGACGCTACATTCTCCTAAAAATTTTGAAATTAAACAGTTTTCATTGTGATGAATTAGAAGTTCAATAATGGTATCTATTAAAAATTATTGCAGATATATACATGTATGGGGTGGAAAACAGTGGGCAAGGGTCTGACCTAGCCGCATACATGGGCAGCACCCCAGGTGGAATTGTCTTTTTGACATGAATCAAGAATAAGATACATTAGAGAATCTTCACCGCTAGGGCACTATCGACAAGGCTACTCATCAGACAGAAGATCACCTCCAAGATTTCAATATCGAAATCTAGATGATCCATATCAACCGATAGAACGGCAAGGCATGAACGGACAGAAAGCCGGCCTTTTCCACCCCCAACTGGTGTCACAATTTTAGTCAAATATGAGGACATTGTATTTTGGAGATGAGTTTTTGCGAGTAAATTTTTTAGTCGTAGACGGGGGAGGAATGCATTTCTTACTTCGATCTTTATACTCTTCATCTTCAGAAATACTAGTCGCATTAAAAGCTTCCCTTTTATACTCATCATCAGATTTACAAGTTGATTGAATCACTTCCGTCCTCTTTATTGTAAGCCTAGCCAGTGGTGGAATATCATTCGAATTTTCATCATAAAATGGAGATCTCTTATCCATTTTTGTTGTTATTGGCTTAATTGGCTCTCTTGGCTCGGTTGGCATGTTAGGTGACTAAAATTTATCTCTTCGACATTTTAAAAAAGCCAAAAAGATACCATATAAGTAGGTCCACTATCCGACCCAGCATCGAATGGTAACAAATCAAAAGTTCTCTCTTCAATCCAACTGCAATCTGGTAGACACAAATTGATTTGAGAAATACCCACACACCAATCCGGACTAGGGCCGAACATTGCCGCTAACGAGGCTAGATGATGGTATCTAGAATTTAACTGATTGTAAAAATTGTTTGAAAAGCTACTTGTTGACTCTAAAACTGCCTGTGGTTCTACCTTGTACTTCAGGATACCACAAACCTTTCATTTTGACAAGGGTGCGGATTTCAGAAGCCTAAAATTGGATTAGATTGATTTATATTATACAATTAGAAGGCTACGTTGGCTTTCATTTCTTGCTCGGCCTTGTAAGTATTGCCCCATTCGGCTATTTCTTTTAGACCATCTGTTGCAATGTCGCCAAATCGCCATAAAGAATAGTTGTTACTATGACTAGCGCCGAGAAAGTCAGTAAAATGAGTTAAGTGGAGGACTGAAAAATGGGAAGAAATTTAATTTATGTCTTAGGCTAGATTAGGCTGAGGCTGTGATTGAGGCTAGGACTAGTCTTACAAAGAAACTATCCCAATTTGGTTTCTCCGATTTTGCCCAAACATACGCTAATTTTTTACCCATGATAGGGGTAGTAAAAAGTCGCAAAAATTTTTTCCTGCCGACACCCCTATGAGGAGATAGGGCCCAAAATGCAATTTTTTGAGTCAAAATTAGAGTTCAAAGAATGGTCATAACTTTTTATGGTTAAAAGCCTTTTCAATAGTTCTTTTTGCATTTGATAGAGGGTGAAAAGACGCAAATTTTAATATTAACTCTGGTCTCAGACTTTTGTCTTCCTGGTTAAAAATGCCTTACAAAAATGACACTATTTTTCTTTTACACTTACGAGTTGGATAATCCTTCGGATGCGTTTCTTTAGACCATATTCCAACAAACTCAATTTCATATTTTGCCTCATCACAAGCACAACATTTAGCTGTAGGATCATCCACTGGTACAATTTTTTGATACCCTTCTAAAATGTATACAGTCAAACCTCCGTTTTATGACACCCGGCGGGGGACATAAAGACCACACAGGGATGCTGGAGGAAAATTTGGTATATAAAGAAATCGACTTGCTATATATACCAAATTTTCCCGCCGGCATCCCTGTGTGGTCGCTGTTATTAAATGGAGATTTGACTGTATGATCAAAATTTTTTGAAATAAAACAAAACCCACCAGCTAGGCAGAATTGTTTTGTTAACTCATTTTCTTCTGCATACCAAACATATCTTGACTGGATGACAGANTTTGACTGTATGATCAAAATTTTTTGAAATAAAACAAAACCCACCAGCTAGGCAGAATTGTTTTGTTAACTCATTTTCTTCTGCATACCAAACATATCTTGACTGGATGACAGAAGCTTTAAAAGTTATGCAAGCATCTCCGGCTTCAGGCGCTTTCCAGATGACATGGACGGAAGTTTTCGGGCGCAAATTTGTGTGTGAAACACCAGAAGAACGGCAGTTCGGGGCTATACGAACTTCACCGCGATTTCTTCTGCGCTAAAAAACTATTTTGTTGAATTTTCTGAATTTCACTCACTTTTGCAACTTCAAATTTTCCTGCTGGTCTACCATTTTCATATTGCGCAACTATGGTAAAACCACGGAATGTTTGGACAATATATTGTGTTCTCCAGCCTCTAAGTGCAACTAAAATTACAAAATTTAGCCTATTGGGGTCATTCAGATATTATGTAATCAACTTTTTGGTGTTTTACCCCCCCCCCCCTTTCCAACGTAATCATCAGAAATGCACTAACGTACTCAATTTTTATGAGGAGGGCCGACCCCTCCTCCGACATGATTAAGTAATATCTGGATGACCCATTTCACATTTTTTAACAACAAATCTTACTTTTATAACTTTTTCCAGGAATGTATCCACTCGGTGCGGTGTCATCCTTATCCGAATGCCCAGCAATTTCTATACTAAACCCATTACTTCCCGCTGCTTTATCACCATTCGCCTCATATAGCCTTAGCGTACAATCTTCGGATATCACAGAAAATATTAGAGAACATAACAAAAAAATTTGAAAATTCATTTTTAGAACTATTATCTAGTCTGAAGCATTATCGAGAAAATCAAAGATTGAGCTAANCCTTAGCGTACAATCTTCGGATATCACAGAAAATATTAGAGAACATAACAAAAAAATTTGAAAATTCATTTTTAGAATTATTATCTAGTCTGAAGCATTATCGAGAAAATCAAAGATTGAACTAAAACCACTAAATCAATGTTCAAAATGACCAGAAAAACTCGACCGAAAGGTCAAAAATGTTCAGCAACGTGAGTCATAAAGTAAGTCGCAGACAGATACTAAAAGAAAAATGTGCGCCCATCAATGCTTTTTGTAATAAAGCCGGAACATTGATGTGTTGGTTGGGAATATCACTAGCACGCATATGTTAAGCCAGATTTTTGTTGTCTCTCATTAGGATGCCAATTAATCAATAGGATAAGACGAATAATTGCCGAGACACAAAATGTTGAGGATTTGTACCCTCAAGATGAATCAATCATTGGGACATAAATTTTTGGGGCTTTGACATTTCTTGATGAGGAAAAAATGGAGGAAAATGTTTATGCCAATTGTAAATGTTCAAAAGTTTTAACACAATTACGTACTACGTCATACATAGTAGCCGTTATAAATTTTATAAATCAATCAGCGATTTTACTCGATTCTTTTTTCCATCTGGATTTAGAAGACTTGGCAATTTTCTAGTTGCTATTGTTATATTTTTGTTACTAGAAAAGTATTTTTTATATTATTTAAAGAGGGAGGAGTGTACTTTCGCCTGCTTAGACAGCCCACATCCTCCCTTTCCGCCTCCTGTCTCTGATCTCTCATTAAAGCTTTAGAACTTTCTCCATACTCAAGCTTTAATCGCCGACTTTTGGGCTAGGGTTTTATTCTTGTATGCTAGCTTGTTTTGTCCGAAGAAGCCCAAAAACCAAGTCCCTCATTCGGCAACATCCTATTTTGACTATCTGATTGAGTGGGCTAAACCTAAGCCCAAGCCTAAGCCTAAACAAAAGCCTAATCCCGCGCCTAAGCCCAAGTCTAACTCCTAAGATCAAACCTATGCCAAAGCCTACCCCACTAAAGCTTCCCCACTAAGGTCTATAAATTTTTTATTCCTTACTTTTGTGCTGTTGTTAACAATGAATCCAGTTGATCATACCATTTTTCTATATGCTCAGCAAAATGCAAAGCTTCTTTATGCATAATTTTATCCGCTGATCTTAACAAATTGGACTTATCCATCGCTTTTCTAGCAGATTTTTTGATAAAGATCTTGTGTAATATTGCGCTATTGAAGAGATCCCATCTAGAAAAAAAGATCTAAATAAATTCACATGTGGCAAATTACTTGCTCCTCAACCAATTATGTCCATATTTTCCGGCTATGATCTCCATACCTGCCATTGAGTTATCAATGAGCTGAAAAAATAAATTAAAAAATAGGTTGTGAAAGAATAAGGAATACATTATCATAACAGGTTTCAATCATAGTTCTTGTGTGAGTATGCTTCCTTTCAACTTCTAGAAATCTTGCAATTGGCCTTATCACCAAACCCTATAAAGTATTAGGTTTTTCATAAGTATCGGCCCAAAAAATACGTCTAAAGTCGGAATTTCACTATTTTTCGATGAAATTTAAAAAAAAGGGGTCCCCTATTGGGGTCGAAAACTCGAATTTTCGAAAAGTTCTCCAAATTGGCTGAGAAATGTATTCGAGGGTTTTTCGGCATGGAGAACTAGAATCTGAAAGAATGTTTCGATTTTGACCACTGGAAGGTACCTCTACAGGGTATACTCCCAAAAAAGGCTATCTAACGAAAATCGCTCAATTCATGGTCGGATAAATTTTTCATGCATGAAAATGCATGCAATCGATTCCCCGTCTAGGAAAACCTAATAAAGTGGAAAATTTTTGTCAAAAATCAACTTATATAGCCAGATATCAACATTTTCTTATTAAGTTACATCCTTGAAAACCACGATTTTTTAAAAGTCTGTATATTTGCACGAAAACATGAGTTTCGCTTAAAAAGATCGATTGGATCGTATTCATCATATACTCTTTACTACTACTGAAAAAATTTCATCAAAAATAGTGAAAATGCCGATTTTAGACGTATTGTTTGGGCCGCAGATACTTATGAAACAATCTAATAAAATAACAGGTAGCCCAAAAAACTGGAATTTTGATTTTTTTAAATTTTAAATTAAAAATCGATTGTATGAATTTCTGAACATTGAAAACGCTTCTCTGACCCTGAATTTGCCTACTTTTGTTTTAATACTCACGCCTCTTCCCTGAATCAGAGAAGCGTTTTCTAGATTTACTTGCAAAAAGACAGTAAAATAGATTTGCACAATGGTTGCCGACACGTACATACTCTTGGCGGGAACGTCGTCCGGCAGTGAAATAACAAGCCCATATGAAATAGCACCTCGCATCCCGCCAAACATTATAATAAAAATGTCGACTTTCGAAAATTGTTTCAGTTGAAATTTATTGAAAAGTTCCGCGAGAATAATCGTCGCTAAAAAAATCGGAATTAGTATCGATTAGGTATCCCACTGAACGTGAAATTTTTAGAAAAATTTTTTTTTGAATTGACCCCTCTAGGGGTAATTTTATGGGGGGGGGATCCGAATTTCACATTTCCGAGACCTGAAAATCTTTTTTCGAATCAAGGCTAGTTATATATTGTCAAGACAAAGCTATTTTTATATGACGTAGGGCCGCATTTTGACAAGAATCATATGCCATACGTCATATAACTAGCCTTTTCTGAAAGATTTTCAGACCTCGGAAATGTGAAATTCGGATTCCCCACATAAAATTACACATAGAGGGGTCAATTCCAGATGATGGAAAAAAATTTTTTCAACAAATTTCACGTTCAGTGGGATACCTAATCGATATTAGTTCCAAAAAATCTTCAAAATTTCAAAAGAGTCAAACCTCACCAACAGCCCTGTATATTAAGCAAAATATTAATGTCAAACAAACAAATGGTGTATCCCAATAATGGTCTGTAGAAACGGTGGATAGTCCCAAGAAAACGAATATCACTGCCTCAGCTCCATAAGCTAATATCTATTTTGGGTATAGGATTAAACTTTTCTTTGAGTAGAGCTGAGATTTTGCAGGAAAAATTCGTATTTTTTCCGATTTTCTGACAAAAATCCGAAAAATTCTGAAAAGTTCCATTTTTTGTTGAAAAATCCGAGAAATCGCAGCCCAACTCTTTTTTTAAGATTAAAGAGTTTCAGTTGGTGACATAAAATCTCTACCAAGGCTTAGGCCTAGGCTTAGGCTTAGGCCTATGTTTAGGCCTAGGCTTAGGCCTAAGCCCTGGTAGAAATTTTATGTCACCAACTGACAATGTCATTAACTGACTGTTGCTCTTCAAATTCGCATATTTCGTTATCAGAAAATTAAAAATCGTAAAAAGCATTCTGTTAGCAGAGAAATTCCTGATTTATACGAATTTTGCATGAATTTCAATAAATATTTTTTAAAATCTGTATTTTGAAACGAAATATTACAAATATGGCAACTTGATACTTTTTCACAAATAAAGTTTTTCCGATAAAACTCTTACTTTCGTAATATAGTGTATAGCTTTATAGGAGTCCTTGTTAATATTTTCTCTTATATATGGTTTTAAAATAACTCCACAAAATACTATTCTAAAATGACTATTTGCCAGAAAAACGTAACATTTTGTAAATTTACGCTAAAATAGAAGAAAATCCTATCATCTCGGCTATCCAATAAGAGCAAAAAGGCAAAATAAATGCCATTATGGGGTTAACAATATTGACGTTATCAGTGAATCTATAAATATATATTAAAGGGGGTATAGAATTAGGTCCAAAGATAATATTTAACCCGAGAAAATGCAATTTTTGTCAATATAAAATCTCAAAAAATGCACTTTTACTCATCCTGTAGTAGGATTGGCTAGCTTACTTGGTCAAAAAGCTCGTAAACGCCGCAAAAATGATACCCAAAAGCACCCCACCAAATATTATGGCAAAGAAAGAAATAGCACCAAAAATATAATCCCGAGAAATAATATTGTCGCTGCCAATCTCAAAGTATGATTCAACCATTTTGTAAATCATCTAAATATTTTTTGTATCAAAACCATGTTTATTTTTTGTGTAAATTTGATTAATTTTTTGTCAAAATTTTTTTATATTTTTAAACTTACAACAGCAGCACCATCATTGAGAACAGATTCCCCAAACATGGTTATGTACAATAAATCATTCACATGTAATTCTTCAAATGTTCCGATAACAGCCACTGGGTCAACATCTGATATCAGGGCTCCGAACATCATCAAATCCAAAAAGCCTACAGGCAAAGAGAATAACCCGGTTAACCCTATTGCCCATAAAGAAAATCCTGAGAAGTTAAGAAATTAGTAATAAGTTAAACTTCTACCTATAGCAACAACATTAAATCCAGTGATGACAAAAGCAAACGCTACACAAACACCAAAATTGTCAAAAAATGACCTAGCTGGCATATTATAGCCTTAAATTGGTGTTTAAAAATGGTTTCTTGTTTGCATACCTGCGTCAAAGGCTAATGGAGGCAAAATATAAATGAAAAACACTTCAGAATCCAAGAAATATTGTGAGCTATCAACATTTATTTCTTTCAGAAAAATGCCTATTATTAGACCTGCCAAGACAAGTAGAGCACTATCTGGGAACATTTTGGATATAGGTTTGTAGTAATTGAACACTAAACGATATGACCATACATGTGGGAAGGCACCACAAAAATCATAAGAAAGGATCCTTATAAAATTATTCGACTTTCGGCCCCCGAGGGACACCTGCCCGAAATCCCCTTCCCTATGCCACTGCCCCGGATCATCATCGGACGACTGGGCCGAGACCCAAAGGGAAACAAAAAAGAAGGGATTGGCCGGTCCTCGACCACGAAATGGCTCGAGTCAGCTCAAGAACTTGAGCTTATGCCAAAAAATTACAATCCCCTTGGCTAAGAAATTGGGATTCAACGCTAGATGGTGTGTGGGGCTGTCTGAATTTATTTATCAACATTCATGACCCACGTTGGGCACTACCAACGATCAATTTATTGGTGTTCAATTTACAAACAGCGCTATTTTGCGTACTCCTCTTAGTGCAACCACATTTTCTACATAGCAAGAATTGAAAGACAATTAGTTGTATGCCTAAGTAACGGGGTAGAGCAACTCAAGATGCAGTAAAAGAAGCACACGCAAGTATCCAGCAGAAGAGAGAAAATACACCTTCTCCCGCAGACGATGATGACGAAGGAAATTTGCGTGAACCTTCACTCGCCAATGATAATGAGGAGGATACTGTAGTATGACTAACCCTCAGCCATCTCATTTTACCCACAGTGATCCAAAGTGTGGCACTTTTGTTGATCTAGCAAAAAAATTTTCTTCTGTGCTCAAAAATCTGCTCTAGTAACTTTTATCTACACCTTATTAGGATCATTTTGAGCGGTCGAGCATGAAAAACGGATCATTCCTCACAAAGTTATCAGCCTTTAAAAATTGCTTCCTGAGCAAAATTCTCGCTTTTAAGTTGCAAAAGTCGTAACTTTTTTTAGATAAAAATTTTTGACTCAAAATCTTTTTTATTAGTTCCTCTAGACTTAAACTAACTTTTTCTCTTTAATCATAAGTCATGAAAAGTTTTTGGGATTTGCCAAAAATGCTAACTATCATGATAACCAAGCAACTATGGCTACGGTGAATTCTTGAAAAAATTGATAAAAATTTAACTTTTTCAACTTAAAAACTTTATAGTTCATCATTTTTGGCCATGCCAAACAATATAGAACAGTTTTAGAAGCAATTTGGAAAATTTTTAAAAAAATCGATTTTTTGATAAAAAATCATAAGGGGGGACCCTTATGATTTGGAGTCAAAAATTTTTTTTCAAAAATTTCCTGCACACGTTCAAAAACGCATTATTCATGTTTAAAAATGCTCAAAAAATCATAATAAGCAGTTTTTCGTCTGACTCCACTTTTGGACACACTTTGGAACACCGTGTTTATCCTTTAAACTGAAGTGCAGAAGTAACTATCAACAAAAAATGACTGCCTTTGATTGTAGCGCCGCAGAATTTTTTATATTTGATTGTAAATCTTACATAATTTAGCCATACACGCGACAAAAAGCCAAATTGAAATGGTCATCGGCATTTTAACCAATGCCCAATCAAAAGTTACAATTTCATAACGAGTTTCTTTTTCAGCATCTTCTTGACATCCTAACCTTGTGCAAAACAATAAAATAATCAATAGCAATAAATAGTATTTACAACATGTCATTTTTAAAAGTCAATATTGCAATAAAAAAAGTAAAGTAATTAAAAAAGTAGAGACTATGTAAATTTTATTATTTTGAGTGTACACATTAAATTCTTTCTTTATAACAGCTAATAAAGATTGTAAACAGTCGTAAAATTTTGATCAGAAATTAAAACATTTTTACTTAAATGGCTGCTGTGCTTTTGACCGGTCATCAACAATCTTAATTTTTGATATGTTCAAAACTTTATTTTATTGAATTTTATATAACAAAAAAGAAGTTATAATTGATTTCTTTTTTTATTCTTTTTTAAAGATTTTTTATGAAAATTTTTTAACACTTTTAAGTATTAAAACAGTTTAGTTGTGAACTCTGGTAGAATAGATAAAACTAATTATCTAGGTTACGAAAAATAAAAAAATTGGATAATTTTTGTGTCATTTTATTCGTTTCATAAAGTTATAAAAATGGCTGCAATGTTCATTTTATGAAAATCTACAAAATATATGCAAAAATGGAAAATTCTACCTATTGAAACCTGCTGAGGCGGGAATTCAAATTTTTAATTGTTCATGAACTATCTTTAACATCTTCATATTATTCGATATTTGTTTTTAACTAGAAATTAATGGAGTAGTTTTTATGAGCAGTTTATAATGTTTTTCACAGAGAGATTTAATAAAAAGTGCCGGTTACTTAGCAAAGTGCGAAGTGGTGTCAGCACACATAAGGTCGAGGGTTCAATCCTGCGCGAAGCCATTTCTTTTTGCAGTGTCCAAAATCGATAAAAAATTTTACCTAGGGGTATTTTTAGCCCAAAAACACGAATTTGATGTTTTTATTACTCCAAAACCTCCGAAAAATGACTTTTTTCAATTTTTATGCAAATTTTGACCCGTTTATATACTTTTTAATAAAAACTCACAAAACGGCCTAACTTTGCATAAAAATTGAAAAAAATCGTATTTCCTGAGGTTTTGGAGTAATAAAAACATCAAATTCGTGTTTTTGGGTTAAAAATATCCNAAAAACTCACAAAACGGCCTAACTTTGCATAAAAATTGAAAAAAATCGTATTTCCTGAGGTTTTGGAGTAATAAAAACATCAAATTCGTGTTTTTGGGCTCAAAATATCCCTAGGCAAATTTTTTTAATCAATTTTGGACACTGCAAAAAGAAATGGCTCCGCGCGGAATTGAACCCTCGACCTTATGCTTGCAGTTGGTGCCACTTCTTTAAAAGATAGTGGCTTTTTAGTCTTAGATCCGACTGTACCAGTTTGCATGAATCATAAATTTTTATTGAGAAGTCGAAACGGCTTCAAATCTTTTTTATCAACTAGATTTCGATTAAATATAGCCTTTTTTCTTCGAATTAAATCATTGTGATGCTATTACGACTTAGAATAATGAATGTCATTACAGACTAAAGTAGCGGACATCGTTGAAGCAACATCGCCTTAAAGGGGGAGGGACCAACTTAGGGCCGGGTAAATAAATTTTTTTTAACAAATGACCCTCTAGAGGTAATTTTATACGAGGAATCGATTGCGCGCACTCTCTAACCATGAAAACGCTTCTTTGACCCTGATTCAGGAAAGGGATCGATGTTTTGAAGCGAAAATCTGAAAGTGAGATTTTTTGGTTTTTTCTCCCTGAATCAGGGTCAAAGAAGCGTTTTCAAGGTTCGGGAATGCGCGCGATCGATTTCTCGCATAAAATTACCCCTAGAGGGTTAGAAAAATTTGTGAAGTCCACCGACTACGGAAAGGGCATAGAAACGTAGCACGTGCGTAGCCCTGAAAATAAAAAAAATTTCAAGTCAAAACGATTTGTCCTTAAAAAGATAGAATTTTTTGAAGCCTAGCTTACCTGTAAGCCCAGAAAATGCCTGGTCTTCAACTTGGTACTGGGTCAATCTCCAACCAGTGAACGAATCTGATGAGGCCCGATTACAAAAGTTGCTCAGCCCTTCATGACATATAATGTTATGCAAACAAAAATTAAAAATTTGATCAAAAAAAGTTTGTCGGTTCCCTATCGTCCCAATGCTCGATTCTTTCAGAGCCGGTGCTTTAAAATTGGGGGTAGTACACCTTCTAAGCTTCTAAAGGAATTTTGAGGGTTCGAGAATTTGGTCGGGAACGGCTTTAAAAATTGTTTCGAGCATCCTACTTTAATATTTGCTAGGTTATGTCGCTTTCGTGAGAAGAAAATTTTTCAGGTTCGAAATCTCGAGATATTGTCTCTTAAATCTCTCTGTGAAAAACATTATATATTGTTTCCACATATCGGCGCAGTGCCGTTTTAAAATGCCTACGCTGCTATACACAGTTAAACCACATAGAAAACGTCATACTAGCCGGTTAGGGTTTAGGAATTCATTCGTTAAAAAGTATTTTTAAATTAGTAAGTTTTACACGAACTACAAATGAACAGGTGTTACATGCTACTAAAATTACAGAAAAAGTTTTTTAATCATTGTTTCTTTTTTACGAGTCCTAGTCTAAACGCTTGAAGTTTGTCTGCCCACTTGAACTCAAATTTATTTTCAAATATGAACAGTAGTTTAACACTTGAAATGGTTTATCATCCGACCCTTGCAAAATTTTTCAGCAGATTTCAATATTTTTCATTTACCATAACAACCTTTGTAACGGCTTTATCGGCTTTCATCATTCTGAAAAAATCTCCATCGCAAATGAAGTTGTATAAATACTTGCTTCTCAACCAATTATTCTGGTCATATTTATTCGAGATACATTTGACTATATGGCAACCAGTATTGCTATTCCCATTTTTCTTGTGCTATTCAGATGGCCCAGCACGATATTTGAGTTTTCATTCTCAACACCCGCTTTGCGCAATTCTTATTTTTATAGTTTTTGGATTTCTTCATTCGCTAATATTTAATGCTACATATAGAGTTTTAAGTGTATACCAAGATTCGTGGATATATGGTATAATAGACTCTTCGAACTCACTTTTGACTACTTTTATTTTATCACTCTGCATAGTTTTATTATTAGGAAATTGTAAGCGATAATTTTATCATCCAAAAATTAGCAATTTTTATCGAGCCCCTAATTAGACCTTGAAACTTTTGGTACTACTAAACATTAAGGGCCGTAAGTGACGTGGAGATTTTTTCGAAAAAAAATTTTTTTAACAAGTGACCCTTTAGGGGTAATTTATGCGGGGAATCGATTGAGCGCATTCCCGAACCTTGAAAACGCTTCCTTGACCCTGATTCAGGGAAGGAATCGGTGTATTGAAGGGAAAATCGAAAAATTTTCGGATTTTTATGAGAAAACCGCCGATTCTTACGTTTTTCTAGGTGGGGAATAGATTGCGCGCACTCCTGAACTTTGAAAATGTTTCCTTGAAAATTTTAAGAGAAATTTTTTTCGAATGCTCACGTCATTTACGGTTCTTTTGTTTAGTAGTACCAATTGATTTTCGCTTCAAAACATCGATCCCTTTCCTGAATCAGAGTCAAGGAAGCATTTTCACAGTTCAGGATTGCGCGCAATCGATTCCCCGCCTAGAAAAACGCAAAAATCGGCGGTTTTCTCATAAAAATCCGAAAATTTTTCGATTTTCGCTTCAATACACCGATTCCTTCCCTGAATCAGGGTCAAGGAAGCGTTTTCAAGGTTCGGAAATGCGCGCAATCGATTCCCCGCATAAAATTACCCCTAAAGGGTCACTTGTTAAAAAAATTAAAAAAATTTTTTTTTCGAAAAAATCTCCACGTCACTTACGGCCCTTAATGTTTAGTAGTACCAAACTTTTTTATCCACAGGTGGCGGAAAAAGTGCATTTTTGTGATTTGTTGGGACCCGGAAATTTATTTTTTAAAAATGACCCATAAGGGGTAATTTTATGCGGGGAATCGATTTTGCGCATTACCGAAGCCTGAAAATGTTTCCCTGATCTTGATTCAGTGAAGGGGTAGGTGTATTGAAACTAAAATGAATAAAATGCGGGTAATTGAAGCGGAAATTGTCATTGTTCGCATTTTTCATTCGGAAATCACTTTTCTAGGGATAAACCCCATTTTTTCTCTGAATCAGGACCAGTGCAACATTTTCGGGGTTCGGGAATGCACACAATTGATTTCCCTCATAAAATTATCCCCATGTACAGTGCCGTATCCAGGATTTTGTCATGGGGAGGGGGGTACAAGATTCCAAAGAATTTTTTGGTCAAAAACATAAGAGGGGACCCTAGGATGTTTTAAACTTTTTTGAGCCCTTGAAGGAGGGGGTACATGTACCCCCTGTACCCTTCTTCGTACGGCACTGTCCATATGGATCATTTTTAGGAAAATAAATTTATGGGTCTCACAAAATCACAAATGTGCATTTTTTGCTCCATCCTGTATCATCATTTATTTTTTAAAATGTCCCTGTGTAACTTGCCATAGCCACTGTTTTAGCCTAAATTTAAAAAATTGTTCCTCTTTAGCACCTGTAATAACTTGGTTGTTCACACTTATTAACCATGAAATTATTCGTGAAAATATAATCAAAGATGAGCCAATCATGCAGATAGTATTTGAGCTAGAACCCTCGGCCGGTGGATGTGATTGGGAGCAATGCAAATATATGGTCTTGATCGGCGCTATTACCTTTAGCATTGCTTTTGCTTGTTTTATTATAATCATGCCAATATTTTTTTATTTTTACTTCCGACAACTTTTTCGAATGCAAAAAAAGATTTCAGCAACAACTTCAAAATTATTTAAAATGTTGACTATAGCTCTGGTGATTCAGGGTGCTGATGCAATTATTTTGATAGTTATTCCCATGATATTTTTATTCTTTCTCTTTTATACACATAATTTAACGGGCAGCTTTTATGCTCAATTAGCATTCTTTCCCATATCACTCTATAGTTTTTGTGAAACTTCCATTTTGTTATATATGATTAGACCATATCGAGAATATATCTATGGATTATTTACATTTTTTGCGAAAAAATATTTTAAAAGAGGGAATAATAACATTAGAGTGGTCCCAGTTAAATCAATTATGCATATGCTACCGGAGTACCTGAATATCCGGAATAACTGATCTTTCAGCGGGGTGCCCCAAGGACATAGCTAGAGAGAGGTGCACCTGGGACATGTGCATTCCTGGAAAATTGTCAATTAAAAATGACGTTTTTCTGATTTTCGAAAAAATTACTCTTTAAAGATAATTTTTATCAGAAAAGTGCCTCCTCCATTCCTGGCGGCCAACTATGTCTTTGATGCCCCTCCCCCATCCATTGGTGTAAGAAGAAGGGTCGACTAACAAAGGGAAGGGAACTTTCCCAAGAAAAGAATTTTTTCCAAAGAACCTAAGGAGGACCCTTATGATTGAAGATTTTTTAGGGATTCTGGCGAGGGGCCCTCGCCCCTGCCGGGCGATAAACCGAGGGAGGTCCCCGATTTTCCCTTAAAAATGGGGTTCGGAACCGGGGATCTCCTGCCTGGGGACTCGCCTTGGTCCGTCCTCTAGTACACACATGATCTTTGATCTTTTTATTCCGATCCAGATCTGTTTCAGACGTTTCATATTTTTAGTAAAAATACAAAGCATGTTTTCTTTCGTTTGGTTTCCTGTAGATGATATCATTGCTTTTAATCTCATTTTATATAAATAAACATCTGTATCCTTAGAAGTCTGATCAAAAATCAATTATAATTAAGGCGGAAAGCCGCAAGCAAGACTACTCGTTAAAAAAATAAACTTTTAACTCAAACAGGAGCATAGGTTGTCCAAGTATCTGCATAAGTAAGATTCTTTTTAGGGTGACATAAAAGTTCTGTTACAAAAATGAGATTTTATGTTTGAGAGAAATCGCATTTTACCAGATAAAATGTTGTAAGAAAGAGTGTTAATTACTTCTCATAAACCACAAAGAGCAAACAATCGGGGAGTGGATTTTATTCTGAGCTATGACACAAAATAGAATACGGTCAACTCACACTAAGCCGTCACCCCTGGAGACCGGTACAAGGGTGCGGGTAAACGAGAATGGCAGCTTAGCTAGAGACTTTTACACAGAAAATTTTCCAGAAGACCGGACTTGTAGCGGCTTTATCAAGGATGGTGATTTAGCGTATTCGACTGTATATAAAATTTTTTGAAAATTTCTTCAATTAAATCCCAACATTTCCGATATTCCTATGTAAAGGCATTGTCTTTTATTCTAAAGATATTGATTTTTTAAGAACATTTTTCAAACAAGATCTTTTGGG
Source organism: Acrobeloides nanus (assembly GCA_900406225.1). Lineage (NCBI taxonomy): Eukaryota > Metazoa > Nematoda > Chromadorea > Rhabditida > Cephalobidae > Acrobeloides > Acrobeloides nanus. The sequence continues at coordinate 60,268 of OZJO01000420.1, forward strand.
CATTCTTTTGTAAAAACTAGTCCACAGCATGATAGTAATTGCTATAACAACAGCTTCTATTACCCATATTAAACGAGGCCCATTTGAAGTATATGCCGTGCTAAATTATCTCTTTCTATATTATCGAAAAAAATTTTTACCTCAACAATATCGGACCTAGACTTCTGGCAATACTGCCACTCATTTGTAAAACCCCTTGTTGAGTGCCTTGATTTTTGGAGTTGAGCAAAATGGACAAAATTGTTGGGAGTGTTATATTTAATATAGGAAATGCTGATCCAACTAATAAAACATAAGAAGCATAAAAAAGCCAATGATTGATGGGTTTGAGATTTTCACACCAAGAATAGTCTTTTCCATGGCACGCAATGGTTTCTTGTGGTACTGAGATGTTATTCGATGCATCCATAGTTTGGTTGATAGCTTGGTTGAGCAGGACACTTCCAGGTAAGAATGGCCACGAATATGTTAGAACAAAAAACATCAAAAATAAAAATAAAGAAATAACGCTCGACATACAATTGTTTACTCTAAATTTGGCACTTAAAAATTTTTCAGACTTAATCAGCTTACACTTTTTCAAACTTGAAAAATATATACGCTAAATATACAAGGAAATTCATCCCACCTAGAAAAGCATGAGCTATAGATGTGTACAGGACGGTATCTGAGTTAGACCAATTGAACCTAAATTTTTCATTTTTGCACTAAAAATATTGGGTCGTTAGGAAAGTTTTAAGCTTTTGCAGGTTTCATCAAATCTTTATAAAAATGACACTTTTGGCGGGTTTTCCCTATGCGAGGAATCGATTGTGCTCATTAGCGAACCTTGGAAACGCTTCCCAGGCCCTGATTCAAAGAAAGGGATGGATATATTGAAGCGAAAATGAACAAAAATTCGAATTTTTGTTGGAAAATCGGGTGTTTAGGGGTTTTTCTAGACTGCAAATTGGTTACGAGCATTTTTAAGGCATGAAAAAATTATCAAGACACTGATTTAAGCTATTTTCATTATGAAAACTTTTAAGAGAGTATACCCCCTAGAGCTCTAGGAACTTCTACAAAGGAAGTTCCACAACGAAAAAAGCGGAACTTCCACAATGGTCGATTTTTTCTACTTTATCGTGATCAAAAACAAAAAATTTCGTCATATTCGAGTTCCCCATATCAAAAAACCTCTGGATACAAAAAGTCAGCTGGAAGAATTTTTCAAAATTCAATTTTTTAACCCTTGATCCCCCTTATAGTATTTTTACGGAAGGATCAAGGGGTTAAAAAATTGAATTTAAAAAATTTTTCCAGCTGATTTTTTGGGTTTTTCGATATGGGGAACTCGAATATGACGAAATTTTTTGTTTTTGATCTCGAGAAAGTGGAAAAAATCGATCGTTGTGGAAGTTCCGCTTTTTTTTGTTGTGAAAGTTCCGTTGTGGAAAGTTCCTGATCCCCCCCCCTAGTAGGGTACCTTTCCGTGGTCTAAATAAAAAATTCATTCAGATTCGAGTTCTTCATGTTGAAAAATCCTGGTGCAAAAAATCTGCTGATTTGGAGAACTTTTTGAAAATTCGAATTTTTTACCACTTGGTCTCCCAAGGGAAAAATTGAAACAAATTTAAATTTTTCGCAGCTCCGAAATGCGTGCAATCGATTCGTCGCATAGGAAAATCCCAGATGTGTCATTTTTATAAAGATTCCATGAAACCTGAAAAAGCTTAACAGACACTTTCTTGAGCGTTCAAAGGTCGCCCTAAACATTCAGGGTTCACTTCAAGTTGAATTTTTTAGTGAGATTAGTGCATGGAAAAATTTTTGAAAATCATTTCAAAGCAAAAAACAGGCAGCCAAAAATTCAAATCCTTGTCCGAAGCTCACATACTCCGATTTTACGCGTATTTTTTGAATTTTTCAACCTGTCTAAAACACCATAGATAATTTTTCGGTCAAATTTTAACGTCGGTGGATGTATATCGACACGAAGAACAACTAGCGTGATTTCGAAAAACTATGAGAAATTTCGATTTTTGACTCATTTTTACACGTCATACTAGGAGTCGAAAAATTTTTTCGAAACCACGCTAGAACTGTTCTCCGCGTTGAAATATATCGACCAGCGTTAAAATTTGACAAAAAAATTATCTATGGTGTTTTAGACAGGTTAGAAAATTCAAAAAATACGCGTAAAATCGGGTATGAGAGCTTCGGATAAGGATTTTGGTCGCCCGATTTTTGATTTGAAATGACTTCCAAAAATCCACGCATTAATCTCACTAGATAAAATCAATTGGAAGCGCGCTCGGACCATTTAACACTAGTACCAGAGGCCTTCGAATGTTCGAGAAATCGTCTCTTAAAACTTTCATAACGACCTAATACGTGACATACATGAGCATGGCAAATGGTGAACCTAGTGTTTCAATATTTGAATTCACAAACATTTGTGTAAACTTGGCTATATAGCAAACTACGACAGCAATCAGATCATATCTTGGCCAAAAATGAAATTTCTTTGTTGTTTTCGGATTCTATAATTTGATCTTATATAGTTTGAATATTACTTTTTAAAAATACTTTAGAATCACCGATTTTCGTGGAAACTCGGACTTTTAACACTTCATTTTTTGAATTTTCATTAAAGCCAAAGTAAATCAAAAATAGGCTGACAATATTCAATAAAATCGATAAATACGCCGGAGCTGTATACATATTGATGCTCAGTAGACGCGTGATGTAAATCCCCGGGTAACCTAGTGGTGTAAAGATAACTTGTATGGCTAAAAATCTGAGAAATACATTGTATACATGCCACCCACCTACCTGGTCCTGCAGAATTTGCTATCGCCGTACCACATGTCAATATCGCCATAACCTTTGCTCTTTCTTCTGGTTTGCTTTCATTCGAAACAAAAGTTCTCAAAAGTGCCAGATCTGCAAAATTAATCAAATAACTTTTAGCCTAATCTTTTACTTACTAGCTCCTAAACCTAGAATAAATCTACTCAATAGCATAAAATATTTCCTATGGTACGGTAGCAATTCAAGAAGGGCGTAAAGAATTTGGCTAACAGTCATTAACATTATGATAACATATAAGGGCAGTTTAACTTGATTTATCTTATTGCTCCAATAACCAAAAAGAGGGTACGCAATGATTTGTCCTATTGAATAAAAAGAAACAACATAGCCAAAAAAGTCTTCAGTTGCTGTATTGTCTAACTAAAATTTTTGAAATTTTTAATTAAAGAGTATTTGATACTCTATGACTTAAGTAAAGTATTCCATCTAAAATTTTTCAATTTTTTCAAACATTTACATTTTTTGAAGAGTTTCAGCTTAAAAAAAGTCAATTTTTAAGCTGAAAATCTTCAGAAAACAAATAAACTTTAACGCAGCCCTGCGGCTGCGTTAAACATATGTGGGCAAGAGTGAGATCAGCACATCCCCTCTCTTCTTAGAAAGCCGAAATTGACGAAAAAGCGGCGGTATCCCACTTCATCCAATGGACAGTTTATCCAACTGGGACACTTCATCCAATAAAGGCACTTCATCCAGTGGACATTTCGTCCACTAGACACTTCATCCAATCATGCACTTATTCTAATGGACATTTCCTCCAATGAGATACATTCGTACAATGGGGAAACTTCATCCAAAAGACGAAGAGTCCATTGAATGAAGTGTCCTCATTGGATGAAGTATCCTGATTGGACGAAGTGTCCACTGGATTTCTACCAATAAGGACACTCTTTCTTATTGGATGAAGTGTCCCAGTTAGATAAACTGTCCATTGGATGAAGTGGGATACCGCCAAAAAAGCAAAAGCATAAAAATTTTTTTGTTTTTACAGTAAATTTTGAATCACTAATGGCTTTGAGATAATCGCGTTTGAAGTTAGCAATTTTTTGAAATTTGTTTTGAATTTGAAATTTCCACAAAGACCCTGAATCAGGATCTTGGCGGCAAATTCAAATTTAAAATAAATTTTAAAAAATCACCAACTTCAAACGCGATTATTTCAAAGCTATAGGCGATTCAGAATTTGCTATAAAAACAAAAAATGCTCCATTTTTCATGAATTTTCCGAATTTATATAAATTATGGCAAATTTCGCTAATCTAAATAATTTTCAATTTTTACATGCGTACTTTCAGAGCCAAAAAAATATTTTTGGGTATTCGAGATTTAGTCCGGGACTAAGTCTAAAACAAAGTAGGGGTGTTGTAGATAATTTTTAGGGCTCATCAGAAGCTCCCGTGGGAACAAAGTTTTTTCCAGAGCCATACCCTTGAATTTTTGCCCCTCAGGGGACCCGGATTTTTGCGGAAAACCTAATTTTTCAATCACTTTTTCCACAACATGACCCCATTCACCCGATATAAAAGTTGTAGCTATAAAAGTTGTGTTATCAAGAGATATGCTCAAAATACTAAAGTGTAAAAAACCCCTATCATGCCCAATATTCATAAGGGCCAAAATAGGCATTTTTTAAGTTTGCGCACCACTTCAAATGCACCAATATGTTTATTGGTCCCAAATTTCATATTTCATCATCGGTTAGCCTAATGCCGCAGGAAGTTCGAACTTTTGAGATATTGTCTCTTAAGTTTGTCGGTTAGTAGCACACCTCTTTGCCCATGTATGGCGTTAAATGACAATTTTTGATGAAAAATAATGAAAAGTGAAATTTTGAAAATTTTTTGGTTGGGGCACACACTAATACCAAGCATTTTGAGAAAAGTTAATTAGTTTATTCAACATACAATTTGCAGATATGGCCATAAAGAATTGAAAAAGATGCTCCTTTGAACATCGCCCATAAATGCTATCAAGCTTGCAATATAAATTGAAGTCCATTTTGTGCCTTTTTCGGTATTATTCAACGAAGATATTTTAATAGACATTTTAATTTAATTTCTAAAAATAAAAAAGTCAATCCAGTGAAAAATATTTCACGCAGCCCTTCGGGGCTGCGTACTGTTTGATTTTTATACCACTGTTGTGTCGCACCATCCAGTGGTTTTAGAGGGTTAATTTTTTATAGAAAAATTTTTTAAGAAAAATTGGAACCCATAAATATTGTCTAAGTATGGGCTTTAAAATGATATATAACTTGTGGGGTTATCTTTTAACCCCTTATAAAAAATTAAAAATATCAATTTTTTGAGTTTTGATTGTATTTTTTTTATTATAGTCAACAGCTCTAGAGAAAAATGATATGCATAGATTTTGATAAATTATTTTTTAAAAAGACACCAATGTAAGATACTGACATTCCGCTTTTTCTGGAAAAATTCATTTAGGGAGCTAAAAAATTAATTTTTTTTACAAAAATCCCCCTATTTTTCAATGAAAACCGTGGTTTTTGACAATATTTTGCCCATAAAAATTTGCATACACAAAGTTTTGGCTAATTTTTGGATATATTGTGTAAAAAATTGTGCTGAACAAGATGGCATCAAAAATTTTTTCAATAAAATTCATTTGGGGGGTCAAAAAAAACAAAATGGCATTGTTATTTTTCAAAAATTCTTTAAGGGAAAAAATTCAAATTTTCACTTCAATACACAGACTTATTCAAAAATTATGAAAATATTTTAAAGATAAAGTCTGTCGCGTGATAGTAACTTGCAAAACAACGCATATTAAAAATCTTTTTCCTATGCCGAGATATCAAATTTTATTTCACTGTATATTCATCTGGACCACCCTGTAGATCACCGATTTTGAATATTCAAACAAATGCTAAACAAATTTTAAAAAAATTGAAAATCAAACAATTTTAGTCAATTAAATACGTTATGTTAGTGGTATAAAGTTCACTGTTCCCATCCAATCTCGATATATCACGTGGAATCTACTACCCAAAATTTCACTAATCTCCAATTAGTTCCTCTTCACTGTTAATCAGTAAAAACCACGTAAAGATCAAACGATGAATAAAAGTATTATAGATTCGAAACCAACATAGAACAAGATCAGGAGGATTAAAATCGCAAGATGAGTAATTTAATGAATGAGAATTTGAAACAACAAATTGAACCGAAAAGTTGGGTGCTAGCATCCGCACCCAAAAGCACCCACTGAGTGCTAGCACCTAAAAGCACCCATGGGTGCTGGGTGTTAGAACCCATTGGGTGCGATGGATGCTAGACAGGGTGTCCACATGGAATTTTCGAAAATAAGATAACTTTTCTCCACAAATAAGATCGGACTTCAAAAAATAAGACGAGATGGTTTCTAATATAATGTAGGTATTTATTTGAAAATATTTTAAAAAAGAAGCAAAAAATATCAAAAAAGCATTAATAGTTCAATTTTGATGATTAAACTACGGGGTTAATTATCGAATTTTTCTTAAATAAATTCAAGTTATCCATCTTTGTATATTAAAATTATAATCCTACAACTTAAACGAGTAATGTTTGTTTGTTTATACGGACTAACTTTTTATCGTTAATTCCAAACAGTGGGAGGATTACGGAGATTTTGAAAAATAACAATGCCATTTTGTTTTTTTTGACCCTCCAAATGAATTTTATTGAAAAAATTTTTGATGCCATCTTGTTCAGCACAATTTTTTACACAATATATCCAAAAATTAGCCAAAACTTTGTGTATGCAAATTTATTTTGGGTCCCTCTCCATTAAAAGCACCAGTTATTTATTTTAAAGCAAAAAAGCAACTAAAAAGATCCCAATACCTGTTAGCAAATTAATTATGCGACAATTAGCAACCAAAAATATAAATTGTCATCCAGAATTTGGGCTTAGGCTTAAAATTGAGGAAAAATTTTTGAGAAAAAATCAAAATAATTTTCTGGATTACAAAGGTAAACAGCAAACAGATTAGAAAACAAATGAGCTTAGGTTGAAAATCACGTTAAAAGGATTAATTTGGAGCCAAGACCACCTTTAAAAAGATCAATTTGGAGCCAAGATAAAAAAGTTGAAAAAATTGATTTTTTTTAACATGGGGTACCCCGATAGGGAGGTCATGAAAATTTTTTCAGAACTTGGAACTTGCGTCAATCGATTTCTCGTGGCCGAAAACCCCCGAACACCAAAAATCAGCCAATTTGGAGAAAAAAATTTTTTGAGAAGCGTACCGGGCGTGCATCCGGTACGCTTCTCAAAAAATAAAGGATGGTGTTGTGGATGTCTGGTGGCTACATGGCGATGGTGGGCTTATATGGCTATTAGCCTATTTGCTTACAACACATCCTTCTTTTGTGGAAGTATGCTCAATTTCTATATCATCACCATAAAAACATGAAGAGAGATATAGGTCTACACCCCCACCCAAGCAGACAAGCCAAATAAAGCCACCCCACAGTGGCGTAGGAAGAAGTGTGACCCCCCCCCCATAATAGGACAAAATTTTTTAAAAATCCCTACATATAAAGGTCCTCCTTATGTTATTGGGGAAAAATTAGCCTTTTTTGGGGAAGTTCCCCCTTAGTTGAATCTTTCAGCGGGGTGCCCCAAGGACATAGCTAGAGGGGGGGGGGGGGGGGTGCACCTGCGATAGGTGCATTCCTGGAACTTGTCAATTAAAAATGACGTTTTTTCGATTTTCGAAAAAATTATCCTTCATAAATGACTTTTATCAGAAAAGTGCTTCCTCCATTCCTGGCGGCCAATTATGTCTTTGGTGCCCCCCCCCTCATTGGCATAAGAAGAAGGGTCGACTAACAAAGGAAAGGAAAGAAAAGAATGTTTTCCAAAGAACATAAAGAGGACCCTTGTGATTGAAGATTTTTTAGGGATTCTGGCGAGGGGCCCTCGCCAGAACTTTTAACTCAAATAAGAGCATGGGTTGTCCAAGTATCTGCATGAGTAAGAGTCTTTTTAGGGTGACATAAAAGTTCTGTTACAAAAATGAAATTTTATGAAAATTTCTTCAATTAAATCCCAACATTTCCGATATTGCTATGTAAAGACATTCTCTTTTATTCTAAAGACATTGACTTTTTAAGAACATTTTTCAAATAAGATCTTTTAGGCATTCTTTTGTAAACTCTAGTCCACAGCATGATAGTAATTGCTATAACAACAGCTTCTATTATCCATATTAAACGAGGCCCATTTGAAGTATATGCCATGCTAAATTATCTCTTTCTATATTAACCGAACAAATTTTTTACCTCAACAATATCGGACCTAGCATTCTGGCAATACTGCCACTCATTTGTAAAACCCCTTGTTGAGTGCCTTGATTTTTGGAGTCGAGCAAAATGGACAAAATTGTTGGAAGTGTTATATTTAATATAGGAAATGCTGATCCAACTAATAAAACATAAGAGGCATAAAAAAGCCAATAATTGATGGGTTTGAGATTTTCACACCAAGAATAGTCTTTTCCATGGCACGCAATGGTTTCTTGTGTTACTGAGATGTTATTCGATGCATCCATAGTTTGGTTGATAGCTTGGTTGAGCAGGACACTTCCAGGTAAGAATGGCCACGAATATGTTAGAACAAAAAACATCAAAAATAAAAATAAAG
>OZJO01000421.1:0-11147 GCA_900406225.1 Acrobeloides nanus
GGGATCTTGCTACGCTAAAAATATCGAAAAATCACCATTTTTCAAGAATAAATTAGCTTTAACTCAAAAACTCCTGTCTAACATACCAAACCCAATGTATGAAAATTTTCCTGGGAATCAGGGCTACAACTTTTGGAAAATCACTTTTGATAAAAATCCCCGCATCAGGGTCAAAATGGACCATTTTTGTCATTAGATACCCCCCAAAAATTTGCATAAAAATCAAAAATCGGCCTATAACTTTTTATTGAAGCGAAAATTTGCATATGTAATCAAAGTACAAGTTGTAGAGGAGATCAAGAGCAATCAAATGAGCTATCGCTGAGCTATCAATTCAATTACCATGAGGAGTTGTGGCCATAAAAAGAACGATACCTACTTGACACCCTACTTGACAAAAGTACCCAATTTCGACAATGTGATTGAAAATAGAAGGAAAATTTTTTTCAAAAAATTCCTTCACCAACGTATTTCTCGCATCCCAAAACACTAGAAGATACCGTCGGAACAAACAGGTGTTCTATTGTTAAGGTAAATTATAAAAAGTTGAGAATTTACTTCAAATTTATGATCATGAGCACGAATTCGAATGTCAAAATTATCTCCGGGGAAAAAGGGGCTCTTTTTCCGTTCTTCTTTACCCCATTGGTCAGATAAAAGGCTGTTGAAAACAATCTGAATGGCAAAATTCAAGTTTTCAACAATCGTTGAAAAAAAAAATTTACCTCGAGCTCATCAAAACGAACAGAGATATGAAGTGGAAGGTCGTCACCGATGAAATCGGCGGATTTTTTATGAAAATTGATAGTGAACCTAGAGATGTGTTTATCAAGGGGGTAAAATTTGCAGCAACACTTCCGAAAAAAAATTTTTTTGAATTTTTGCAAAAATGACTTTTCTAGGGATAATTTTATGCGAAAAATCGATTGCGCGCATTTCCAAAGCTTGAAAATGCTTCCTTGATCCTGATTCAGGGAAAGAAGAGTGTGTATTGAAGCGAAAACGATTTTAGAAGAAAAGTCTAAAATTTTCATATTTTCACTTCAACACACACTCTTATTTCCCTTAATCAGGGTCAAGGAAGCATTTTCACGCTTCGGAAATGCGCGCAATCGATTTTTCGCATAAAATTACCTCTAGAAAAGTCATTTTTGCAAAAATTCAAAAAAAAATTTTTCGGAAGTGCTGTTGCAAAGTTTACCCCCTTTCATATTGTTATTAAAAAAGCTACCGTCGAGATTCATAACAGGTGTAACCTTGAACAATGAGAGTTTGACCCGGCTTGATAGGCTCTTTCACACGTCGCAACAAAGCGTGTCCAAAAATTGGGTCCTATGAAAAACATTAAAAAAGGAGTCCTGTAAAAAATTTATTTGACTGCGAAAATCGTATCTTTGTGACGATACCGCCCCATTTTTTAAAGTTCTCAAGGAAAAATATCCCTATTGAAATTAGGAATTTTTTCATGCCTCGAAAATGTGCACAATCGATTCCCCGACTAGAAAAACCTTGTAGGGTCGAAAATTTCGTCAAAAATCGACTTCTATATCGACATTTTAAAGGGGGGTGTCAAATATGGCCGAGTAGAAAAATTTTTTAAATTTTTTTAACAAGTGACCCTAGTTAGGGGTAATTTTATGCGAGAAATAGATTGCGCACATTGAAAAATTCTAAAAAATTGTTCCGGGGGTCAACAAGTTGAAAAAATGCGTCAAAATTAGGGGTTATAAGTTTTAACCCCAACAAAATCATTTTTAGGGGTAATTTTATGGAGAGATCGATTGCGCACATCGAAAAATTTCCGGGGTTTTTGACCCCCGAAAAATTTTGTCAGAATTTTTCAATGCGAGCAATCGATTTCTCGCATAAAATTACCCCTAAAGGGTCACATGTTAAACAAATTTAAAAAATTTTTCTACTCGGCCATATTTGACACCCCCTTTAAAATTCATTTGCAATCTAAATTTTTTGAAAAAAGTCTGTATATTGACACAAAAACATGACTTATTCTCAAAAAGACCGATTGAATCGTATTTCAGCATACACTCTTACCCACTACTGAAAAAAAATTTCATTAAAAACGAGCGAAAAATGCCGATTTTCGATATATTTTTTGGGTGGTAACACTTTATGTTATAGTCCAATAACACATTTGTTTTTTATAGCCTTGCGATTAAATGAACACAAGGGCGTTATTTTTTTTTACTTCTCGAAGTTCTACAGGGTGGCGCACAAAAAACCGGACACTTAAAAAAATTTTTAAAAACTGCAAAAAAATTTTCCGACCGACACTCCTATGGGGAGATAGAGCCCAAAATATGGTTTTTGGGGTCAAAATGAGTGTTCAAAGAAATGGTCATAACTTTTTATGGTTAAAAGCTTTTTCAATAACTCTTTGTACATTTGACAGAGGGTGAAAAGACGCAAATTATGGTATATTAACTTTGGCCTCAACCCTTTGTCTTCATGGTTAAAAACGCCTAACAAAAATGACACCATTTTTCTTAAGAAAAATCGAACTTTCGGGGGTCTCAATTCGACTTTATATTGCTCGAATAGACTTATAATTGACTTAAAAAATTGTTTCTAGGTCAGAAAAACACTTTCTGAACGTTTTTGGAGTAAGTTTTGAAAGTTCGATTTTCGACCCCCGTTAGACCCTCCAGGCATCCGGCCACCAGAGGTCGAAAATCGAACTATCAAAACTTACTCCAAAAACGATCAGAAAGCGTTTTTCTGACCTAGAAACAGTTTTTTAAGTCGATTTAAGGTCTATTCGAGCAATATAAAGTCGAATTGAGATCCCCGAAAGTTCAATTTTTCTTAAGAAAAATGGTGTCATTTTTGTTAGGCGTTTTAATCATGAAGACAAAAGTTTGAGGCCAAAGTTAATATACCATAATTTGCGTCTTTTCACCCTCTGTCAAATGTAAAAAGAGTTATTGAAAAAGCTTTTAACCATAAAAAGTTATGACCATTTCTTTGAATCCTCATTTTGACCCCAAAAACCACATTTTGGGCTCTATCTCCCCATAGGAGTGTCGGTCGGAAAATTTTTTTGCAGTTTTTTAGTACTCCCACCATGGGTAAAAAATTGGCATATGTTTGGACGAAATCGAGGAGTCACTGTTGGGGAACCTTCCTTATTTGGCTTAGTGGGACTTTTAAGGAGATCATTTAAATGAACTATATTTAAAATTTTTTAAGTGTCCGGTTTTTTGTGCGCCACCCTGTATTTACTGAAATATTGATTTTCCTGCCGAGTTTTTCATAAAACCACTTGCTATCCACAACTATTGAATTGTTGTTCAAGGCCAATCGTATCCATTCTTTTGGAAATCCTTCATAATCAAATATCTTTTTACTCATGTAAAGATTGAAGTCGCCTGACGGCTTTGTTATCTGCGAATTGTAGAAGACGGGTCCATTTGATTTTTTTAAATACCCAATCCACCATGCAAAAGTCGAACCAGCAGCAGAGATTATCAGTGAGTCGCAATAATGAATTCCAAAACAAAGGTCTTCCCCGCGAGTCATATCTTCTCGTATAAAAGAAATCATCTAAATATAACCATTTCAATTAGCTTTTTTCACTTAAATACATTAAGTTTGTTTGAAACATTTTTCATAAAAGCTAAATCGTCTCCAATAAAAACCACTGATACATTATTAGCAAGTTGTTTTTTCTAAAAAATTTTAGGTTAAGAACTCACTAGTATATAATAATGTACAGGGTGGGCCAAAAAAAGTGGATTTTTGTGATTTTTTGGGGTCCGAAAATTTATTTTTCTAAGGGTAATTTATGTTTCTAGGGGTAATTTTATGTGGGGGAATCGGCTGCACACATTCCCGAATCTTGAAAATACCTTCCTGGGCCTGACTCAGAGAAAAACTTGGGCTTTTAAAATTGTGAAAAACAACAATTTCCGCTTCAAAAACTCGATTTTTTCCTGAATCAGGGTCAGGCAAGCATTTTCAGGGTTCGGAAATACGCGCAATTGATTCCCCGCATAAAATTACCTCCTGGTCATTTTTTAGAACAATACATTTTCGGGTTTCAAAAACCCACTTTTTTTGGCCAACTCTGTATTTCGATGAAGATGGGCTTGAAAATTGCCTACGCTGTCTTTATGTACTTGGAAGCGAAGCATGGGAGCGCGCCCGAGCTCGGTCTCCAGGTTTTATTTATAAATTTCATAAATAAACCGGGAACATGAATCCGAACGATTTGAGCCGTCTCGGACCGAATCTCACTGAATTTTGGCGGAGATATCCCCGTGAGAAGGAGAGGGTACAAAATTGCAGGGGTACCCCCAACTTCAAAGTGGTGTAGAAAAATTCAAAATAAGGCAGATTTATACCAAAATCTAATCGATTGTGCCCCAAGTATTCCTCTATCGATTACTTTTTAAATTAAGTAAAAAGATTTTAAGGGCCCCGAAAAAAACCGTTTTGAGTGACTCAGCAGGGGCCAAAAAACCTGTGCTATCAAGTTAACCTAACAGTGCGTGGAGCGCGTCCCAGTGCAGGTTTAGTAGCTCAGGGATGCATGTGCAAGTGTTGCTACTGCACATGTTGCTGTATACACATGGCCAATCCTATTGCTGAAGGATTTATAAAAATATTCATACTTTTAAATATTTTGTCACGTAATCTATACTAGTTAAAACAAAATCTTCTTGAGATTCCAACAAACCAGTACCAAGAAAATCTCCCCTTCTTACATGCATACATAATTTGTGCGACATGTCATTGCTAAATTTTTGGATTTTTTTAATACTTGTTAAAGGGGGTGACATTTATGGACTAATTTAAGAAAAATTTTTTTTGCCAAAACAGTTTATATAGAGGTAAAATCATGTGAAAAATCGATTGCGCGCATTCCAGAAGCGTGAAAATGTTTTCTTGACCCTGATTCAGGGAAAATATAAATTTTTCGATTTTTACTTAGTGCAAAAAAGAACTTGGAACCGCGACCTTGTGACCACCAAGCCGCTGCTTTGCCACTGTACCACCAAGGCTTGTTGATGGAGAAACGTCTTTGCAAACCAAGTACTAGTATAAAAAAGGTCGAAAATTTATATTTTCCCTGAATCAGGGTCAAGAAAACATCTTCACGCTTCGGGAATGCGCGCAATCGATTTTTCGCATGATTTTACCCCTATAGGTTGTTTTGGCAAAAAATTTTTACTTGGATTAGTCCATAAATGTCACTCCCTTAAAAAAAGAATACTAACATAAGGAGTTTGTGTGCTTTTTTATCTACACGGCTCATTAAATCATGGTCACATGCAAACAACTCTTTAATATCATTCTTATACTCGTCAAAATATCGATATGCTTGCAATTCATTGCCGTTAAGAATGAGATATTGTTTAGTGAACTTGTTTAAACTACAATTATTATAAGAAATAAAGATGAAATATTTGCTTGTTTTATAATTTCAAGACATACATGGGCAAGGGGGTAGGCTGGTAAACCGAAAAGCGACACGTTTGACGACCTTTTTGGCAGTCAAACATTGAAAAATTCGTCAAAAATCGAAAAATTTGTCAAAAATTGAAAAATTCCAAAATTTGTCAAAAATTGAAAAATTCGTCAAAATCGAAAAAATTCATCAAAAATTGCAAAATTCAATACATCCTCCTCTTTCCTGAATCAGGGAAGGGATTTCAGGCGATATCAGGCTTCGAAAATGCGCGCCATTGATTTCTCGCATAGTTTCTAGCTGATTTTATAGCGTTTTGGGGAGGGGGTGTTCCCACTTGTTTGCACGTTTTGGAGCGCCTTGTGCACCACCCCCTGTATGAAATCAAAAATATATAATGTTTTTGGTGCTAGTCGACAAGGTTTCCAATAAAACTTTATGTATCCAATGAATTTTTATGGATCCAATGAAACTTTATATATCCAGGCTTAGGCCTAAGCCTATGCTTAAGCCTAAGCCTAGTTCTAAACATAGGCTTACGTTTAGGTCTAAGCCTAAGCCTAATCCTGAATACATAAAGTTTCATTGGGTACATAAAAATTCATTGGATGCATAAAGTTTTATTGGATACCTATTGTCGACTAGCACCATGTTTTTAATGATATTCTTACCGCGCTGGATCATCATAATCACAACAAGTCATGGCAAATTTCACATGGCTCAAATTTCGATTGTGACTACTCTAATTTTCAAGAAATAATAATTTAACACATCCCCGGAGGGGATGTGTATGTTTGTTTTGTTTTTGGGGCTCCTACACCCTTTTCTCAACTCGCCCTTTTTTTGCCGTTTTTGGACTTTTTCTTATGCCAGATAGAAGCTAGAAATTTTTTTCTGCTTGAGATTTTTTTCAGACCAAGACTTTTCCAGANACACATCCCCGGAGGGGATGTGTATGTTTGTTTTGTTTTTGGGGCTCCTACACCCTTTTCTCAACTCGCCCTTTTTTCGCCGTTTTTGGACTTTTTCTTATGCCAGATAGAAGCTAGAAATTTTTTTCTGCTTGAGATTTTTTTCAGACCAAGACTTTTCCAGATGATAGGCCGTTTGCAGGGTGTCCTATTAAAGAGCGTATTTCTTCTATTTTTTTGAAAATTAAGCTTATTAGTTCGGAAGTTTTGGGTGTTCATGAACGTAACACTTATAAATGCAGTTTCATCTACGAAACTCAAATGGAGATCAGCAAACGTAAATTGGAACATAGTGCGAAACGATTGGTTCGGTGCTAGTCGATAATAGGTATCCAATAAAACTTTATGTATCCAATGGCTTAGGCTTAAGCCTTAGGTTTAGACTTAAAGGACCAGTTCAATAATTTACAACCATATGAAAAATGATATATTCGGACAGATCATGAAAAATGGAGCTTTCTTTGTTTTTATGGCATGTTCTGAATCGTTGTAGTTTTCGAGATAATTGCGTTTGTTTGAAATTTGAATTTGTGTACAAGCTCTTCGTTGTAATACACAATTTCTTGGATTTTTTGTGAAAAAATCGATTTTTCCGCAAAAAATTCAAAAAAGTTTGAGTATTACAACGAAGAGCTTGTACACAAATTCAAATTTCAAACGCAATTATTTCCAAAACTACAACGATTCAGAATATGCCGTAAAAACAAAAAATGCTCCAGTTTTCATGATCTTTCCGAATATATCGTTTTTTTCATATGGTTGTAAATTACTGGACTGGTCCTTTAAGCCTTAGGCTTAAGCCTAGGCCATTGGATACATAAAGTTTTATTGGATATCTGTTGTCGACTAGCACTATTGATTCAAATGGTTGACCGAAGAAAACGTCAACTTTCGCTACAAATGTGAGTGTGGAGAAGAAAGCAACGAGTTGGTCTTTCGACTTCCTCAATAGAAGAAAGTTTAATATACGAAAGTGACTTTTGGTATCTCCTATTTTTTCAGATAAATTTCTCAAAAACTCACGTTTATTTTTTCCACTAATATTTGCAGAAAAGTTGCTGAAGAAGATGATATGGCGCTTTTTTCGATAAAAAATCGATTTCTTTCGATAAAAAACCCCTAATTTTCAAAAACATTTCTACTAGACGGTCCATTTTTTCAGTTGACGTTACAGCGTTACAACACAGTCTACACAGCCTAGCTGACGTTAAATTTGTAACATAAATGTTACAATCTGAGAACCCCTATCCAAGGGGTTAAAAGGAGTTAAAGATGTGAAACAACTTTGTAGATTGTTTCATAATGTTGTTAAAAAAAGACAACTGCTGTGCAGTTTTATGAAAAAATGAAATATCTCATTGGGCAAAACAGTGTAAGGAAACTTGTGTTTGTTTTGTTGTTGGACGTTCAATTCAATCAGAAATTTAGGAAACATTTGAAATAAGAGTTATAAACTGGAGGTTCGAGCGCTTCGCTCCCGGAGAGGAAAAGAAGTTGAAAAAATTCGAACAAATTGAAAAAAATTCGAACAAAAAAACACTACCCTGATTCAGGGAAGGCGTATTGTGTATTGAAGCGAAGAGTTCCTAACGCTGTTTTGCCCAATGAGATATTGAAAATTAAAACAAAAAATTACTAATAGTTGAACATTATTGTAAAAATTAGGAAATATTTTCTTGATTTCTACCATATAGTCTTGAACACATTTTAGACTTTTTTCAAAATATGGTAATCGTCCGGTTTTTCTACCCAATCCATATAAAGATGCAAATCTATACATCTAAAAGTGTTTTGCAAATTAAGTCGGTACATATTATCCGAACCAGAGACTTCATTTGGGGGTCATCGAAAAAAAATTTTCAACAAAAATTTTATGAAGTCGAATGTAGGGGGGGGGTCTATTCTCATGAAACGATCAGGACCCATATAAGGCCTACCTGTCCCGTGAGCGCCTCTAGTAACGATATAAGAAATGAGAAATCAACTTACTACATTACCTAAACCATTACAATAAATATAGGTTGAGGTTATATATTTTTCATTTTTTATTGCTAAATAATTCGTTTGTTATCATTTTTAGAAGAAGAACCAGGGGAAAGAGAGCGCCTTTGGATCTCGGCTTTCAGCCTTTCAAAAAAATTCTGCCGAAAATGAAAATTTTTTCAGATTTTAGCGGCTTCGATTGTAATATGATTTTTCCATATGAATCCCAGCGATTTGAGTCGTTTCGGACCAAATCTGACCGAGTTTTGGTGGAAAAAACCCGTCTAGAAGGCAGGGGTATAAAATTGCTGGGGTATCCCCAACTTCAAAGTGGCGTAGAAAATTCAAAATAAGGTGGATTTACACCAATATCTAGTCGATTGTGCCCCAATTATTCCTCTAACGATTACTTTTTAAATTAAGTGAAAAGGCTTTAAGGGTCCCGAGAAAAACCATTTTAAGTGACTGGTAAGGGGTCAAAAACCTATGCTCCTAAGGTAACCTAACAGAGAAGTATTTCCGTGCTAACTTGACATATATTGTTTTATCATTATCTATATTATATTCCTTACTTGTTATATTAAAAGATTTTTCTATCCATATAAAGTATATTATGATTAAAATAAGTAATAATTGCTTAAATAATCTTCTTCTAATATATAACCTACCAAATAAATTCATCTGCTAAAATTGTTTTACTTTAAGAACAGAAGGGGACCGAGCACATGTTTTGTGAAAAGTTGAATTTTTGGTAAAATTGAATTTTCTGTGTAAAATTGAATCTTTTATGAAAAATTTGAAATTTTCAAAAAATTCGAATCTTTTGAGAAAATTTCGAATTTTTGTGAAAAGTTGAATTTTTGGAAAAATTCGAATTTTTGTGACAACTCGAATTTAAATCCACAAAGTGTATTCCTTCTTAGTTCAATCAAAAAATACTATATTGATCACAATTAAATTGTTGTTCTTCAGATCAAGATAACCTATATTGATGACAAATTTTGAAGAGTTGTCGAAATTTGTTCATGTCGAATATTATTTATATTGAAAAAATAGTTTAAATTTCATTAAAATAGGTCATCTTAACAGAAATGCACTTGATTGTTATCTTTCTCATGCAAAAGTGCAAAAACTTTTAATAATAGCTAAGATTAAATATCAATCAAATTCTTATTCAAATCGGAAAAAGGAAATTTAGTTAGG
Source organism: Acrobeloides nanus (assembly GCA_900406225.1). Classification (NCBI taxonomy): domain Eukaryota; kingdom Metazoa; phylum Nematoda; class Chromadorea; order Rhabditida; family Cephalobidae; genus Acrobeloides; species Acrobeloides nanus. Next base: position 9,586 of record OZJO01000421.1, read on the forward strand.
TGTGGTGTATTCAAGAATGTTAAAGGGAGGGGGGTCCAGTTTGCGACCACTTCTCGAAAAAAATTTTTTCTAAAAAGGCCATTTTTAGGGGTAAAATTATGCGAGAAATCGATTGCGCGCATTCCCGAACCTTGAAAACGCTTCCTCGACCCTGATTCAGGGAAGGAATCGATGTATTGAAGCGACAATCAATTTATTTACGTATCAATTTATATTATTTTCGCTTCAAAACACCGATCCCTTCCTTGAATCAGGGAAGCATTTTTACGCTTCGGCGCTGCGCGCAATCGATTTCTCGCATAATTTTATCTTTTTACCCCTAAAAATGGCCTTTTTAGAAAAATTTTTTTTCGAGAAGTGGTCGCAAACTGGACCCCCCTTTAAAGCACCAGTCCACCTTTGGACTATTGACGCCATGTGATGGAGCACAAAATTTCGAGCATTTTTTGGCTTCTACGGCACTATTTGAGAATCTAACCGTAAAAAGATATGAGCAAAACAAAAAAATTTTCAAACGAGTTTAAACATTGAAACGAAGAGTTTGTTGAATCAATCAGATTGTTTATTAAACGATTTAATAAATCATTAAAGGGGGTGCCGTTTGAGGCCCTATCTTCAAAAAAAATTTTTGGTACCTAATTTTGTTATGAACACCTTATATTGGCCTTTACTATCTTTCCATGTGGAAATGATAAAAAACTGGGACTTACACCTCGTGAGTGTCCCTTGTTAGGCCTAATTTGGGTTTCTAAATTGCGGATTCTAAATCTTAGGTTAGAATCGACTACACGACACAATCCTAAATTTAGGTCATGTTTAGGTGAGAAAGTAATAATAAGTAATTATTGATCTTATCACGAAATATAACAAAAGGAAAAATATGTTGCTGAAATTGCTGTGAATGAAAAGTGAGTAGAATTCGAATCAAAATATTTTTATGAAACTTTCTGAGCGTATTTTGGTAGTATGTTTATTTGTAATTATTTTTGTCAATATCTTTTTATTAAGCACGAAACAGTTGGTCATACATGAGCAGATAGTGAGTCGTAAATTTTCAATTATGGCACAATCCTCCCCACGAGTCATGTTCGATTTTCATTGATCATGCCGATTATAACCCCCGACAAAAATCGCTATTTTGCTCAATTTGAGGATTTTCAACGGCGCCACCCCATTTGCCCCACGTTATACAGTTGCCCCACCAACTTGCCCCACGTTATAAGTTACAACATGGGCAAGTTGGTGGGGCAACAGTATAACGTGGGGTGGCGCCTTTTCAACAACACAAATTTTGACACGTCGAACAAGGTCATTTTTTGTTGAAAAGTGAAAGTTAGACAAATTTAGGTGAAATTCTTGAATGGAGTTGAAAAGCCAGCGCCAAAATTAAATTTTTGAGCAAAAATTCGATTTTGAACAAAAATTTCGTTTTGATCAAAATTTCGATTTTGAGCAGAGACCTCCGCACAACTCCTGGAGGGGGCATGGAGGTATAAAATTGGAATATTCGTTTAAAATCGTATTTTTAAGGAGCCGAACAATTATTTTTGGCCTCCAGGACA
>OZJO01000421.1:11973-25208 GCA_900406225.1 Acrobeloides nanus
CCATAATAAAACTTTCTGTGCAATTATTTTTTCGATTTTTCTGTGAGTGATTTTTTGCAATAGGCTAGGGTGGTGTGCCCCCCCCCCTTTAAGCTAACTTACATCCATCACAATATAAGCTCGATAAACAATGCCATTTGCTCCATCGCCTATACGAGAAACTTTGTTAATTTTGGCATTTTCGTTTAATGGAAAGATTTCTCGTGGTTGTCTAAAAATTGTTTTATAAAACTTATTTAAAATTAGGGATGAGAGATTAGGTCATCTCTTTAGCCTTCTCGGGCCCGGCCTCAAGAATTTGTCCCTGGGCCCGACTCCAGGGATTTGGGTTCGGTCCCGCGGGGACTTGAGACTAGGGCCCAGTCTGAGATGGGCTTATAGAGCCAATACCTATTGTGCCAAGGGGATTTAACCGTTTCAGTCTCTGTTCAAAACTTACAAATTACTATTTCGCCTTGGAGCTGGGCCCCAAGTCAAATTGGTTAAATGATCGAATTTTCTTGGAGCTTTTGAATTTGAAAATCCAATATTTTCAGCTTGCTTTCGGCCTTGCCAAAACATATCAACTCCGCAATTTGTTTAAAACAAAAATAAAAAATATTGCACAACCTTTTTGTTTACTTCCTTATTCACAAACTAAAAAGAGTAGTACAAAGTCTAAAAAGGTAAAACAAAGATTATTATCATCAAGTGACCAAAAAATGATGCCAATGTTTTGCCGTTTTAGATAGTTCAATAAAGAGCACAGTGATTTTTAATCGATTAATTTTGATAAAAATATTTTGTCGACATGCATCCGGTTTGACAGTTAAATAACAACGCAGCAATTTTTAATCGATTAATTTGATAAAAGTATTGGGTTATTTCATAAGTTGTTGCGGCTCAAAAAATACATCTAAAGCCAGCATTTTTCGCTCGTTTTCAATGAAATTTTTTTTTAGTAGTAAACAAGAATGTATGACTAATACGATCCAACCAGTCTTTTTGAGTGTAATTCATGTTTTAGTGTCAATGCTCAAACTTTTTGAGAAAAGAGAGAAGGGGTAAAAAAATCGAATTTTCAAAAAGTTTTCCAATTTGGCTGATTTTTTGTTCTGGGGGGTTTTTTGGCATGGGGAACTCGAATCCGAAGGAATTTTTTGATTTTGACCACGGGAAGGTACCCCATACAAGGTTAAAACCTCAAAAATGGGGTTTTTACCTCGTATGGGGTACCTCATTGTAAGCCATTTTTTGACCATATTTCCGAGGTCTAGGACAAAAAATAACGGCGAATTCGTGTTCAGCGCATAGAAAAACCCTAGGAGGGTCGAAAATTTCGTCAAAAATCGACTTATATAGCCAAATATCAATAGTTTAAAATAAGGATACATCTTTGAGAGCCCAATTTTTAAAGTGGGTTCTCAAAAAGTTTGAGTATTGAAACATGGGTTACGCTCAAAAAGACTGATTGGAACGTATTAGTCATACATTCTTGTTTACTGCTAAAAAAAATTTCATCGAAAATGAGCGAAAAATGCTGATTTTAGATGTATTTTTTGAGCCGCAACAACTTATGAAACAACCCAATATTTATCTACATGTAAAATACCCCCTATATAAAAAAAATGGCTGATTCGACCCTTTCCTGTGCTCAAAATTCAAAAATTCCTTCGGATTCGTGTTACCCTTCCCCGAAAACCTCCAAGTACAAAAAATCAGCCGAATTGGAGAATTGTTTGAAAAATCGTTTTTTGTAACGTACATGTAAAATTTACGTAGACGGGATTTATACTTTCGTCGCGACACGACAATGCATTTTTGTGTTGCGCAACACGTAGATTTTTAATTTTAAAAAAGCACTACTACTTGGTTTGAAAAGACGTTTCTTCATCAACAAGCCTCGGTGGTGCATTGACAAAACAGTGACTTATTAGTCACAATGTCGAATCCCGCTTGGAGCCAAATTTTTTCTCTTTTTGCCTCTCGGCTTGTGTCGCGTCGCGCGGCGTCGCTTGGTCAGCACTTGCGACGTCGCAGGCTGTCGTGCGACGCAACTATACACGACATAGAAAAAATTGTTTGCACTATAAACGTAATTGATCTGCGCGTCGCGTGACGTGTCATGCGACGTGTCGTGCGACACGTCGCGTAACGCGACGGAAGTATAAATCCCACCGTACACCTAAAAAGTGGAAAAATTTTTGGTCTCCCGGATCTGGAAAAATTCTATTTTAAATCGTTTTGACGTGAACTTTTTTTATTTTTAAGGGCTACACACGCGCTATTTTTCTATACACTTTTCGTAGTCGGTGGACTTCAGATAAATTTTCTGGTTAGGTTTGAAGGGATATGCCTATACATTTTTATACCTGTGGGAGCCCCCAAATTTTCACAAAAATTGGTCTATCTCAGCAAGAGAATTCCAGTACCCCCTAATTTTTGCATATGTCAAACCTCTCAACTAGCTCAACAAAACTAAGTAATAAAACATTCAAAATTTCAGTGCGTTGGGGTCAATTCGAACCTTTGAAGATGGTGGTGCACTATTTTTCCCAGATGAGTATAGGTAAACAAAGTGTTATAACTTTATAAGGAGACATATAAATGACTTTAAATCTTTTTTATGAGCTATAGCTCGACGAGATCCAGAAAATTCAGGCAACGTTACAATATAAACGATTATTAGATTATAACGTTGAAATTTAAAATAGATTTTAAAATTTTTCCTTTGGCGTTTTCGATAAAAATTTTTGTGCCCGTCTTCCTTTGGAGTATGAGGAACATTTTAAAAAAGATCGCATCGAAAATGGCAATGTCGAATCTGCGATATAGTTGTGACAGACAGACATAGAGTTTCAAAAACAGTTATTAAAGAATATGTAATTTTTTATTATAAAAATATTAAGCAATATTATTACATAAAATTAAATAGATCTAAAATTTATTTATCTACCACCGTTCCGTATGCCTTTTTTTATTAAACATATTTCACCTCAGCAGATAAAAGCTGTACCGCCGTCTAGTTACAATTGTTCTGTTCTTCCATCACTGAGTAAATTCTGCATCCATATTTCTCGTTCTACAAATAAAAATAGCAAATGTTTAAAGGACCAATCCAGTAATTTACAACCATATGAAAAAATGATATACTCGGAAAGATCATGAAAAATGGAGCATTTTTTGTTTTTACGGCATGTTCTGAATCGTTGTAGTTTTCGAGATAATTGCGTTTGAAATTTGAATTTGTTACAAGCTCTTCGCTGTAATACACAAACTTTTTTGAATTTTTTGCGGAAAAATCTATTTTTGCATCAATCTTTTAAATTTTCATAAAATGAACATTGTAGCAATTTTTTTATAGTAAATGAGGCGAACAAAATGACACCAAAATTATCCAATTTAAACATTGTTTTGGGTTATTGAAACGAAAACATGAATCAGAATTGTCGTTTCAATAAACCAAAACAGTGTGCAAATTGGATCATTTTGGTGTCATTTTGTTCGTCGCATTTAGCTATAAAAAATTGCTACAATGCTCATTTTATGAAAATTGAAAAGATTGATGCAAAAATTGATTTTTCCGTAACAAATTTAAAAAAGTTTGTGTATTACAACGAAGAGCTTGTAACAAATTCAAAATTTCAAACGCAATTATCTCGAAAACTACAACGATTCAGAACATGCCGTAAAAACAAAAAATGCTCCATTTTTCATGATCTTTCCGAATATATCATTTTTCATATGGTTGTCAATTACTGAACTGGTCCTTTAATGAAGTCTATAGTATAAGGTTGTTCGGAAAGTTTGTACCAAGCTTTATCTACCAAATCTCGATCCAGAATTCGTTTTCGACAAAAATCGACGGTTAACTTTTCTGAGAACCTTCAAAAAATGATGCCTGGTTATGGGAACGTTGTTCGGTATGATAAATTTGTCGATTAATTTGTAGTACTGGGACCTCCGAGAGTGACTCCGAGCGGCACTCCCAAGCGGCATATGTATCTACAGGACATCGAAAATGCATAAATCTTACTATTTCGGGATGCATCAATATTTACATTTGCACAAGCAGTACCCAAGCAAGAACTTTGTACATCACTCATTGGGCTTCGCTCTAAATTTTTCAAATACTGGTTTGGAGTCGGGATAAATTAATTACTATTTCGAGAAAGATCAACATTTACATTTCCACATGCTAGCCCCGAGCATTGGTCATCGGCATTCCGAATAGGACTTCTTTCTAAAAAATTTTTTAGATCAATTTTTTTATAACTACGCTTACTATATAGATCTTTGATGCAACCTAGACCTCTGGTATTGTCTCCTTTATGATTGTTTGTACAACCAATACCTCTGTAAATTATGAGTGCTGGTTGAACTTGAACCAAAGCAAGTAAGAAGATTGTTAGTAATATTCCTTGGAGCTTCATTTTATCTAACAAAGGACATCAGGTTGGTGCCAGAGGCAAAATTGTTCAAAACCAATATAAATCGAAAGAGAACCTCTACATCGATCACAAAAGTGAATAAAATCTTTGCTGACAAGCTTTCTTTTAGGAGTTATCATTTTTTCAAATGACGACTTACATTTAATCAAATTACAACGTCTTCCATCAAGAAGCCCGCGTAGCCGATTGGTTATTATACTCTCATATCGTGTGAAAAAATACTTTTAACCCGGGACTATGCACACTATCATCCAGATAGTTTTTTGTTGAAAAAAATACATATTTAGGATAAGGATACGACGAATAAGCATATTATAAAATTTTTATTTTGATCGGATGTTATTTTTAATGTATCATATATGATACAGTGCGCATAACTGATATATCATATATGATGCAGTGCGCATAGCAGAACATAATATATAAATGTTAAATTTAAAAAAAATTTTTTCAAAATGACCCTGTGGGGGTTTTTCTATGCGAGGAATCGTTTGCGCGCATTGAAAAATCTTCAAAACGCTTCCTTGACCATTAACCCGTTTGTGCGCACCGGTACCAATTGGTACCAAAAATTTAAATTTTTTCGAAAAAATTTTTTTTCTAAAAATTTCTCAAAACATCGCTTTTAGACTAATTCGTATGTGAATCGATTTCTCGCATAAAATAACCCTTAGAACGATGATTTTAGAAGAAAAATCCAAAATTTTCATATTTTCGCTTCAATACAAAACAATCATTTCCCTCAATCAGGGTCAGGGAAGCATTTTTAAGCTTCGGGAATGTGCGCAATCGATTCTCGCCTAGAAAAACCTAAGAATCGACGGTTTTTTCATAAAAATCCGAAAATGTTTGATTTTCGCTTCAATAAACCGATTCCTTCCCTGAATCAGGGTCAAGGAAGCGTTTTCAAGGTTTGGGAATGCGCACAATCGATTCTCCTTATGAAATTACCCCCAGAAATATGATTTTGAGGGAGAAATTTCAAAATTTTTCGATTTTCGCTTCAATACACACATCTATTTCCCTGAATCAGGGTCAAGGAAGCATTTTCACGCTTCGGGAATACGCGCAATCGATTCCTCGCATACGAATTAGTCTAAAAGCGATGTTTTAAGAAATTTTTAGAAAAAAAATTTTTTCGAAAAAATTTGAATTCGGCCAAAAATGGGTTAAATCGTTAAGACATCCTATCTGTAAGATTCGACTTTTGACCAATAGTAGGGGGACCTAGAAAAAAAGATTCTCAAAATTTTTTGAAGCTACAACAATCTTGAAGTATACATGGCACTTATTGGAAAAAGTGCAAGAATTTTAGAGCAAAAGTCTAGCCCTGCCGAGATACAGGGTACCAAATTTTCGACTTTTTGCCGAATTTTACTCACTTTTGTAATACACATAACACAACGAGGTTAAATCCAAATTTGATGATCTTGGGCTCGCTAGATTCCTTGATACATGAACTACAAATATTATCTTGACGCCTCTATGTCAAACTTTTAAGAAAAATTTAAAAAATTGAAAATACGCAAAAAACCCCGGATTTTTTATAGGTCAAAATTTCAATTTTTTAGGCGTGGCACCCCAGAAAAATTTGTCTGTGCGGAAATTTTTGGACATATTTTTAGCTCTTGCATGGACCTATACAAATTACTTTTCATTTTTGCCCAGGTCGGATTTTCTGGGGTACTTTTCCCAGTATGAACCTTTAAGGTCAAAAATTTAAAATTCTTTAGATTAGCGAAATTTGCCATAATTTATATATATTCGGAAAATTCATGAAAAATGGAGCATTTTTTGTTTTTACAGTAAATTCTGAATCGTTATCGTTGTCGAGATAATCGTGTTTGAAGTTAGCGATTTTTTGGAATTGGTTTTAAATTTGAATTTCCCGCCAAAATTGAAAATCAGGGAAAAATTGAAATTTTGACCTATAAAAAATCCGGGGTTTTTTTTGCGTATTTTCAATTTTTTAAATTTTTCTTAAAAGTTTGACATAGAGGCGTCAAGATAATATTTGTAGTTCATATTTCAAGGAATCTAGCGAGCCCAAGATCATCAAATTTGGATTTAACCTCGTTGTGTTATGTGCATTACAAAAGTGAGTAAATTCGGCAAAAAGTCGAAAATTTGGTACCCTGTATCTCGGCAGGGCTAGACTTTTGCTCTAAAATTCTTGCACTTTTTCCAATAAGTGCCATGTATACTTCAAGATTGTTGTAGCTTCAAAAAAAAGACACTTTTTTTCTAGGTCCCCATAGAACTCGATTCTTAGGGATAACGCGTCTTAAAAAATCAGAATTTTTCATTTTTTTTCAAATTTTTAACGATTTCATGGCTAGGGAAGCGTTTTGAAGATTTTTCAATGCGCGCAAACGATTCCTCGCCTAGAAAAACCCCACAAGGTCATTTTGAAAAAATTTTAAAAATTTTTTCTGGTAAAAAATTGCTCGAAAAATCGCAAAAGTACGGTTTTTTTGCCACCTTGTAGTATTTTCGTGTCAATAAATAGCCATTTCTTAATTCAGAGAAAGATTTTCAGGCTTCGGGAATGCGAAATTTGGATTCTACGCATAAAAATATTTGGAATAAATGTAAAATTTTTTGTAAGAAGGCAAAGACAAAAGTCTGATGGTGGATTCGAACTTGGAATAAAAATACGATAGGCAAGAACACTACAACCTGACTACGTGGGCTTATTGATGGGAGTCATTAATTTGATTAAATATAAATCGTAATTTGGAAAAATGACAACTCGTAAAGGAAAGTTTGTCAGCAAAAATTTCACTCACTTTTGTAATCGATGTAGGGGTTCTCTTTCGATTTATATTGATTTCAAAAAATTTTGCCCCTGACACCTTGTAAGAAAATAATAGGAATTATTTTTAAAGCCGGTCATAAAAAACACTATATGCTAGATATATTTTTTGCTGACTTCGGTATGGTTCGTTTATATATGAGTTTGTGAAATTCTTATCAAAATTTGCTTTAAAATGCTAATCGTTTGTCAAAATAAATCACAACTAATCAAAAATACTCAATGTTTACTCTTTAATTTTATTCATATCGCATGCTTGCTATTAAATGCCAAGACTTGATTATATTTGAGTAATTTTGATAGGGAATGACAAAATGTATGTCATATCAAGCATACAGAGTGGGCCAAATGAACCGACGCACCAGCGAATATCAAAAAATTTGTTGAATATTTATCTGAAAATAATACGTCGAGGGCTAATTTTAAGCAGGGAATCGATTGCGCGCATTTTCGAAGCATGAAAACGCTTGCCTGACCCTGAAACTTTAAAAACTAATTTGCAGCTAATGTAATTGTACTAAAAGTTGCCTGAATTTCAATAAAATCTTGTTTATTGAAACGATTGATAACATGCTGACATGCCAATCGTTTCAATAAACACATTTTTATTGAAATTCAGGCAACTTTTAATACAATACGGAATGCATTAGCTTTTTTCGATGATGCAATTCAAAAAAGCTTCAAGAAATCGAAGCCATTTAAAGAAGTTTACAAGTAAAACATTTGGCTGCAATAGACCAGTGGGTTAAGCACCGACGACAAAATGGAAGGCAGAAACCGACAATGAAGGTTCAAGACCAGGCAGTCCAACAAACTTTTGCGACTCTCCACAACACTCTCGGCTCTCGGTACTATTATTATTCAAAACCAAAAAATTATTCTGAAAAAATCTTATATAAAAGGGGTAATGTTTGTGAGTGCGGATTACCTTTTGCAGTGTGATCCAAACCCACATCACGATATGCCATCTTTGAGTGAACAAAATTCAAAGATTTTTGGCACCAAAATCATGAGAAAAATAGGAAAAAATAGTTTTTGTTAAAAATCAGGGAATTTTGTATTCGGGGGGGGGGGAGGGTTTCGACATGGAGAACACGAATACGAATGAATTTTTTGATTTTGCCCACTGGAGATGCCCTTCGAAGGGCATATCCTTAAAATGGCTAAAAACGGTCATTTTCCTCGAATCAGAGTCATGTAAGCATTTTCATACATTCACAATGCGCGCAATCGATTCCCCGCCTATAAATACCCTAGTACAGTCGAAAGTTTCATCAAAAATCGACTTCTATAGCCAAATATCAACATTTTAAAATTAAGTTGCAACATCGAAAAGCCCCAATTTTTTGAAAAAGTTTGGATATTAACACGAAAACTTGCCTTATTCTCAAAAAAGGCCCATTGGATCGTATTCAGCATACACTCTTACCTAGTACTGATAAGAAAAATTTGTGAGAAAATTTTTTTGTCGAAAACGGAATTCTGGATCGAGATTTGGTAGATAAAGCTTGGTACAATACTTTCCGAACAACCTTATACTATAGGCTTCATTAAATATTTGCTATTTTTACTTGTAGAACAAGAAATGTGGATGCAGAATTTACTCCGTGATAGAAGAACAGAACATTTGTAACTAGACGACGGTACAGCTTTTATCTGCTGAGGTGAAATATGTTTAATAAAAAAAGGCACACGGAACGGTGGTAGATAAATAAATTTTAAATCTAATTATTTTTATTTAATAATATGGCTTAATATTTTTATAATAAAAAATTACATATTCTTTAATAACTGTTTTTGAGACTCTGTGTCTGTCTGTCACAACTATATCGCAGATTCGACATTGCCATTTTCGATGCGATCTTTTTTAAAATGTTCCTCATACTCCAAAGGGGGGACGGGCACAAACAATTTTATCGGAAAGGCCAAAGGAAAAATTTTTTAATTGATTTTAAATTTCCACTATCCGAAGACTTTATTCAATTTTTTTAATTTGTTAAAACAAAATCTATAGTACAGGAAGACGAGCTCTCCGCACTCGCGGCCGAGGATGACTCACTTCGAGCGACGATCACGTTTAAAAATTTTACGTATACGTAAAATATCCCCCCACCCTCCCCATGTGAAAAAATGGCTGATTCGACCTCTTCCTGTGGTCAAAATTCAAAAATTCTTTCGGATTCATGTTCCCCATCCCCGAAAACTCCCGAGTATAAAAAATCAGCCGAATTGGAGAACTTTTTGAAAAATCGATTTTTTTAAATGTATACGTTTACGTACACCTAAAAAGTGAAAAAAATTTTTTGTCTCCGATTTAGATGAATTTGGTGTCAATCGTCTCCTCTCATCGTCCCCTACAACTTTTGAAACTGGGTTTAAATTAAGCGTTCCCGAGATCGTCTGTACACCAAGCGCACAAACATTACATGTTTAATGTAGTAGGATAAAACAAACAAAGTTATTCTTTAAAAAAATGTTATTTCGAGCTGACTTTCAGGGTGTACACCATTGTGTTTGTTAAAATTCATTATGTCACTTCTGTCAATCAATTTGGATCTTTCATTTTTATCTTCTAATAAATATTCTTCCGTGCTTTCCAAAATTTCACTAAGTCGATATTGATTCCAATGGTTAAAGTCAAAAACCAGTTGATCTTTTGATATTTTTCGATTATCCTTAAAGATTTTTAGTAAAAGAACTAGGAGAAAAAAAGAGCCACCGATCGCATACGGCGCTTATTTTGGCCTCGTTCGGATCAGCCTTTAGCTACGCTTTCGAGTGCGGCCTCGCTTCCGATCTCTGCTTCGCCTCCGAGCTCGACCTTGTCTCTGACCTCTCCTTGTCTACGAATCGGCTTCACTTCAGAGAGTGGTCAGTACGAGTAAACAGCTTCTGCGTGCAGCTAACAGAAAATATTCCAAAGTATTTGTTGGCTGCGACGCAGCATCTGTTTACAAATTGCAGCAGCAGGATGGCCCAGCGAGCACAAACTGAGCACAGCCAGATTGTTGTGATCCCCGATCGTTCACTGATTCCATTTAGATTTTCCCGCTAAATGCAAGGCGAAATCTTTTGTACGCAAGGGGAACCGAACATTTGCTAGTGCCTGTAATGTGTACTCCTTGGCAGCGCACCGGACCACTACAACATGGAGGCCACTGATTGACCTTCTGCTAATTTCAGTCTTGAAGTACACGTATTCTATATACGACAACATAAATGTATGCTGTTTGACCAAACAGTATTTACGTGCAAAATGAAGATACTACGCGCAGCACGTATTAAGGGTGCGCGCTATCAGTCAGACCGCCGTTTTACAACGGCGGCCCAACCGGCTCAACTCCACGGCCCGACTGCTAACGTCGGGCCACCACCTCAGCACAACTGCTAACGTCGTGCATCCTCACGGCCCAACTCCATGGCCCGATTGCTAACACCGGGCCGTAGTGCAACGGCCCAACTGCTAACGCCGCTGCTAACGTCGGGCCGAACGCGGCCCAATTGATAACGCGCACCCTAACTATCTGATGAATGGACAGCACCAAGAAGATTAAATTTTAAAAAATATAATACTTTTATATAAGCTTTTGGTTCATTAAGATAATTTTCAAATTTTGCCATCAATTCATAAAAGCTTAGCCGACTTTTTGGATTTTCACTCCAGCCTGAAATTTAACCACTCTGGTCCGATAAAATTTTTTACTTACATGACAAAATCGTAGTCCATAAGGTTTCCACACAATTTTTTGGTTGACTAAGTCTTTTTCCATTTTTCAACGCTATGTATAAAACATTTGAAACCTCTTCAATTTGCTTTTCTCTCGTACCAAACATATAAACGGTCTTTTGGTCATGCCAAATATCTTCATAGGGCAAGACTTTCGTCCGGGTCAAGATCTCCCAACAAGTCACCCCGAACGACCAGACATCAGTTTTTTCATTATATGTAGTTTCTGTATGAGCCTTTTCAAGACATTCCATCGCAGCCTAGAAAGTGGGTATGACTTGGACTTGGCCGTTTTCATCATGTAGGTCAACCATCCTAGCTAAACCAAAATCAGAGACTTCTATGTGGTGAAGTTTGTAGACCAGCACGTTTCTGGAAGCTAGATCCCTATGGACAATTTTTTGACTTGTTAAATAGTTCATTGCCTAAAGATAAAATAAATCGTAATTTGGTCTAATAATTATTTAACCTTAGAAATTTGGTAGCAATACAGCATTTGTTCATATGGCCCCACAAAAATTCCGTATTGGTTATTTTTCAAAAAAGTATTCAGAGAACCAAAAGGGCGCAAAAGGGTGATTATCTTAATCCCGTTTGCAACACAAACTCCGACTAGCTTCGTTAAGTTTTCATGCTTTAGAGATGCCATTACATTTGCTTCATTTAGAAAAGTCTAAAATTTAAAAACGTTTCTCTGCAAAGAATAGGATTAAGGTTAGACTAACGTCTTAGACTTTGATTAGGCTCGGTCTTAGGCTTAAGCTTAGACGATTCTCAGGCTTAAGCTTAGACTAAGGGCATAGGCTTATGCTTAAGTTTAAGCTTAGACTTAGGCTTATGCCTAGTTCTAGACCTTGACTTAAGCTTAAGCATATGCTTATGTGGCCCGTAATTGTCTCATGCTATGAGCAAGCAGCAGCTGTCGCTAGGGTTGCCACATCGCTCCGGAACCGGAGAAATTACTCCGGTTTTTGACATTTTCTCCGGTTCTCCGGTTTTTAAACTTTTCTTTCTAATGTTATAAAAATGAGTATTAAACGGAAAGAGTCATGAAATTTTCTACGGTTTTTAAAAAATTTCTCCGATTTTTATCGATTTTTGCTCCGGTTTATGAAATGGTATGTGGCAACCCTAGTCGGGGCGCAATTATTAGCGCGCATATGTCGGATGCGCAAATGTCGGAAGCGCAAGTGTCGGTGCGCATATATGAGGGACAAAAAAGTCCCCCACCCGTAGTTGATACCACGTGGTACCACCCAGGATGGGTGGTTGTGGGTAGTACCACCTACTTTTTATGCACCCTGCTCGTAGGCGCCTGAAATTTTTCAAATTTTAGAATCGTAGTATCAATTATCTTGTTAAAAAAGAAATTACTCATTATAACGATATTTTATTACTGGATTATAATGACAACTATTACAACAACACTTTAAAAAATTTTGGATTCTTCGAATATGCTTTAAAATATTGCAAAAATTCCGAATGTGTTTTAAAATTAGATGGTGATTCAGTTGTCAATATTTCAGGTTTCGAAAAATTGTGTGACGTTTCTCCGGGTATAACAAATAACTTTATATATTTTTTTACTTGAAAATTTTACACCTTTAGACTATCCTTTAATCACCGGTAAAGTTTACATGAATTCCCCTGTCGACAGAAGCCCTGCTTCGAAGTGGTATGTTCCAAGATATGTTTATCCTCAAGAAACATACCCTCCTTATCCATATGGTGAGTGCCTTCAGTGGAGTTTCCGACGGGGGAGCATGGCCAAAAATTTTAGATAAAAAATGAGAATTTTGGCAAAAATTCGAAAAATTTATGAGATTTTTTCCTAGGTAGTCCCCCTTCACAGTAAAAAATCCTCGACACGAGTGCTTTATAGAAAGATGATTTTAGAAGAAAAATTCAAAATTTTCATATTTTCGCTTCAATACAAAACACTCATTTCCCTGAATTAGGGTCAGGGAAGCATTTTCAAGATTCGTAAGTGCGCGCAATCGATTCCCCGCCTAGAAAAACCTAAGAAACGACGGTTTTCTCATAAAAATTCGAAAATATTTGATTTTCGCTTCAATACACACACCCCATTCCCTGAATCAGGGTTAAGGAAGCATTTTCATGCTTCGGAGATGCGCGGAATCGATTTCTCGCATAAAATTACCCTCATAAAGGTCATTAAAAAAAATTTTTTTCTCAAGAATAAGCCCAGATCTGCACCCCTCCTTTCATTCGAAAATTGTGCATAAAATTCCAATACATTAAA
>OZJO01000424.1:0-11262 GCA_900406225.1 Acrobeloides nanus
CCAAGATCATGGCATATCTCTTTATGGTTGCTGAGATATTTGATAAAATGTGAAAAATGTCGATTTTTTAGAATTTTGTCCGAAAATTGACATTTTTCACATTTTATCAAATATCTCAGCAAAGAGATATGCCATGATCTTGGTGTCGTTGGATTGCTACGATTGCCAGCTTTAAAATGGTACTAAAATCATCAGAATTTGTCACGTAATTTTTGAATTATTTCAAAAACAAAAAAATGTGCGCTCAGTCCTATAAAAACCGTGCTGTGCATTCCGTCCTATTGCCCGAAAAACAGAATTAAACTGATTTTGAAATTTTTTAAAAACTCGAAAAAATTGCCTTGGTCCCCCATTATATTTTTCTCAAATTTTTGAAAAATTTTCGAAAAAAACATATGGGGGGACCCTTATGTTTTTGTCAAAAAATTTTGGAAAATTTCGAAAAAGAATCATAAGGGGGGACCCTTATGTTTTGGACCACTTCTTAAATTTTGGGTCAGCCGCACACCCCTTTGCCCATGTCTGGACACGTAAATGCCACGTTTTGGCATGATCTTTGCCACGTAAATGCCACGTTTTGGCATGATCTTTGCCACGTTTTCTATTTTGGCATGTAACATCCCTATCCCCAGCGCCAGGGACCGATGACCTATCCCCACCTCATGACCCACTCCCCCCGGTCGAATTTTATCGGGGGTACCGGAGTTGTGCAACTGTGCTCATGTGAATGGTCGTTGGTTCGGAAGTATTCGGATCACACGTAGGCGTTGGTCAGTCATCGTCAGTTTTCCGACTGATCAGGGTGTCGGGGTCGTCCTCCACCCACAATAGGGGTCAACTCTTTTTGGGTGCGGTAAGGGTGAAGTCTAGTCATAACACGCATTTTTCGGCTAGCATCGCGCTAGCCGTTGTGACATTGCACTATGTCACAACGGCTAGAGCCGAAAAATGCGTGTCACGATGGCTAGCCTTCACCCTAAAGGGGTCATCAAGTGAACACAAAGAAGTCAACCAAATAGGGAATACCGAAAAATAGACATAAGATCTTTTCTGTCGTTGCTGTCGGTGGGGAGTCTCACTTTTTTTCGTAAAAACGACTGACCATACGCCCATCTCTGATTTGGACACTGTAGAAAAAAATTTTATACTTTTTTAAGACACATGTATCAATCTTTTATGACTCTTCTTATAAATAAATTATCAATATCAACACGCGTTATGAGCAAATGTCGGCGCCAAAATGGATTTAACTCATTGATGGATTAGAAAATTATGGCGTCGTTATGAAATAACTGATAATATTTGGAGTAAACAACATTTAAACCGTATAAAAACGATTAGCCATTAAATCATAATTTCTCCTTCCCAATTAATTTAGTCTTGCTATTTAACTATTTTCTTTAGCTTTCGATGATTCGATTAATATTTTTGCCATTGCTTTCTTTAACAGGTTAATTTAATAGGGGACTACTCTTTTTGGGCGCGGTAAAGGAGCCGTCAAACGAACACAACCGAGTACACGAGGAAATCAAAGACCCCTGTGTATAGGGGTCGTTCACATATCACGTGATCAGGTTGAGGGGGTGGGGGTAGCTGAAATGATCACGGTGGGGGTCAGACCATTGACCACGTGATCAGGCACGTATTGAGAAGCAATCCCCTCCACGAAATCGAAAAAGATGAAAATTTTTCCTAATGGTCCCCCTTAAACCAAAATTTTCTTTTTTGAAAAAGTACCATTCGAAGACTGAAAATGCTTCCCTGGCCCTGATTCAGCTAAAATTGGGGGTTTTGAAAAGAAAAATGTTAATTTTCGCTTCAATATTCCAATTTTTCCTGAATCAGAGCCAGGGAAGCATTTTCAAGTTTCGGGGATGCGTGCAATCGATTCCCGCATAAAATTACCCCTAGAAAGCCTATTTTCCGCGAAAAATCTAAATTTTTCGATGTTCGCTTCAATAAACACACCGTTTTTTCCTGAATCAGGGCCAGAGAAGCATTTTCAAGCTTCGGGAATGCGTGTAATCGATTTTTTGCATGATTTTACCCCTATATAGGCTGTTTTGGCAACAAAACAAAAAATTTTCAGAGATTAGTTCCTAATTCTTACCCCCCTTTAAAATTTTTTCCATTTTGGTTTAATTTAGGTTATCACTTTGGCTCTGCTGGAATTATTAAAGATGACAATTCTTCAGTCTTGATGTCGCCTTGTTTTGGTGTCGTATGTCTGGGGTTGAATAACTATCCGAACATCTGTTGTCCGAGTGGGAATACTTGTCTTTCTAACAGTATGTAATCATTAGTGTTCCAATATCTCATATTCATTAGACTAAGGATGGCAAAAATCCGACAAATTTGTCGGTTTTTCAGTCACCTTGACTTTTTTTCAGACAATTTAATTTTTTCAAAAAATCTATTAATATCCATAAATTAAGCTTAAAAACGTCAAAATATCATGTTTTTATTGCATGGCTAGATTATTGGCTTTGTCTGAAATTCCGATATCTAAGAGCCTCTGATGGTCGGAAAATCAGACAGTTGTCGGAAAATCCGACTATTGTCGGAAAAACCAACAACTTTCTGATTTTCCGACAAGTGACTATCAGAGGCTCTTAGATGTCGGAATTTCAGACAAAGCCAATAATCTAGCCATGCAACAAAAACATGATATTTGGACGTTTTTAAGCTTAATTTATGGATATTAATAGATTTTTTGAAAAAATTAAGTTGTCTGAAAAAAGCCAAGGTGACTGAAAAACCGACAAATTTGTCGGATTTTTGCCATCCTTACATTAGACAACGGTGCACCAAGTTGTTGTGATGGTAGAGTATGTCGTGGACTGAATAATTGGTCGAACATTTGTTGTCCGAGTGATAATAGCTGTCTTACTAGCAGTAAGTCGGAAAATTTGATACTGTGAACATTAGGTGCACTTAACTGATTTTCAGGGTCAAACTTGAAAATCAGGCAAAGTTAGACATTGTTGACAACTTTTTAACATGCTTGAGCTCAGTCTAAGGCAGGATTTATACTTTCGTCGCGTCGCAGAGCAATTACGTTTATAGTGCAAACAATTTTTCCAATGTCGTTTATAGTTGCTGTCGCGCGACAGCCGGTGATGTCGCAAGTGCTGACCATGCGACATCGTGCAGCGCGACACAAGGCCGAGTGCTCAAAGCGGGATTCGAATCCTCTACCTTGTGACCACTATGTCACTGCTTTTTTACTGCACCACCGAGGCTTGTTGATGGAGAAACGTCTTCTCAAACCAAGTACTATTGCGTGACAAGTCTGTCACGCGACAGACTATAAGCGCCAACACACGACGCGTCACGTGACGGGTCGCACGACACCAAAATGCACTGTCGCGACGTGACGGAAGTATAAATGGTGCCTTAGGCGAAAACAGTGAACTTGTCGGCACGGGTTCGCAGTCCGATGCGCACCCAACTGCGCCATGTTTGTCCCATTTTTAAAAAGCTCCGATGAAACAGACTTTAAAACATAGGTCGCTAAAGGGAGGGGGTACAGTACCCCCTCACCACTCATCCTCGGACTTTCCGCCTTTATAGTCATCCATCCATCATGAGGGTTCATGTATCCGCCTCCATTTCATGTACCCCCTCCAATTCATCTTCTTTCTGGATCCTTATAAAAAGATCTTTTTGAATTTATGAATGGTAATCCATCGTTTCAACAAAAACGCCGTCTATTTTTCTTTGAATGCAATAGTTTTTTATCATGTACCCTCTTGTACCCGCTGAAAGGCCATCCATCCTGAGGGACCAGTGTACCCCCCCCCCTCTACTGTGAACTATGCTTTAAAAATCTGAATGGTCTAGATTATGGTGCCCCGTCCTGCTGTAATGGTGTCGTTTGTACTGGACTAAATAGCTGGCCCTCAATTTGTTGTCCAAGTGGTGACACTTGTATGCGTGCTAGTAAGTTTTTTTAGAAGTTTTATGGATGATAAACAGCTAACAAAAATTTGGATAAATATTTTAGACTATGGAGCTCCAATGTGTTGATGAACACCTTGTTTGAAAATAAATATTATTTTTTTATTATGAAAAATTATAATGTTATTTTTTAAAACGAATAAATTTCTTACAGTTTTTAAAACTTTTTTGTATTTTACCAACTTTTTATTCAACCTCTCTATTTGGTGCAATAAAAATCTCTTTCATTCTTTGTTTGATAGCCAACATAACAGAAAATCCTATAGTCTCAAAAAATTGGGACATCATATTTCGAACACGGCTGTTGCTTTTGCTTCATTTTACCGCAACTTAAATTTAGAAAAGAACTTTAATGTACTATTAAATTGTATGATTTCGAAAGTCTTGTTTTATGATCCTTTTTAAAATTTTGCTTTTGAACGATTGCAAACGATCGATTTTGCTTCGAATCTAAAATCCCCTTGAGATCGATCCCACGATTGATTATTGCTTTCAGCTTGCAGACTGCAGTCGGATAGTTAAAAGATTGGGAAAAAAGTAAATAAATGTTTGTTCCAAAATTCCACCTGGTGGAGTTCAATAAATGATTTATTAGAGGAATCGGAAGATTAGCAACACGGTTGAATGAGGGATATGGATTGTCGAAAAATTGCATTGATGGTCGTATTCCGACTTCAGGAAGACAACAAGTTTTTTCTCCCCTTAAAAGATTTAAAAAAAGCCTAAGCTTAAGCCTAAGTCTAAACTTAAGTATAAGCTTAAGCCTAAGCCTAAACTTAAGTCTAAGCTTAATCTTAAGCCTAAACTTAAGCCTAAGCCTAAACTTAAGCATAAGCTTAAGCCTAAACCTAAGCTTAAGTCTAAGCCTAAGCTTAAGCATAAAAATGTAAGCCTATTACTCTCAATTTATCACTTTTTTTATATAAGTTTTTAATAAGTTCAAAAAATGTTCAGACTTGTTTTTAAAACAAAAATTTTAACGTTTCAACATTTCCACTGCACACTAAATAAAAACATTGTGTGTCGGCATTGATTCATTTTCCGGCTATGCATGTTTTCTTACTACACACATTTTTCTAACGAAGGACAAGAGAAAATAGCCCCGAGAACAGCTTGTCTAGAGGCATCGTTTGATCGCGGATTGATCCATAAGACCTAACTGACTAAGAAGAAAGAAGCGAGCGCCGTGGAAATAGCGATCAGCCACCCCCTCAGGACAAGTCTTGTAGAGTGAGAAAGACCCAAATAACAGTTGTTGTTCGAACAACAACGCTTACGACTTTCTTTACGATCGACCTCCCCACACAGGTAGAGAGAAAGAGTTGTGAAGACCCCCATTCACACATTCTTCTTTCTACAACTCATCAACGAACGACGATTGAGATTTTATTTGTGGAAGGACGGGCGCTCCCCCATTATTGAAACGAATACCTGTCGAAAAAGAAAATCCTTCCAACTCTGTGTTAATTTTTACTTGATCCTTGATTGATCTGAATATTAGAAGAAAAGGCAAGGTTGAGTCTTCTTCAGCTCTTTTCGATTTTGATTATTACACATGACTATATGTGAAAAAGAAAAAGAAGATTCCCGCATACTCTAACTTATTTACTTATATTTTATTTTCTATAAAAATTTCTTATTTTTTTATTTTTAATTATTTTGGATAGAAGAATAAAAAGAAGGGAGCGCCAACAAGTGGGTTTTATTTATAAAATTTTTTCATGAATTGATGGTGTTGACATTATCAGAATTCCAGGTATATTGGCTTGAGGTATATTTGGTTGTGGTTGGCATCAGTGGCGTATAGGCTTTCTCAGATGATGCCCTCACTTTTTTAAAGGACCAGTCCAGTAAGTTCCAATCATATGAAAAATAATATATTCGGAAAGATCATGAAAAATGGAGCATTTTTTGTTTTTACGACATGTTCTGAATCGTTGTAGTTTTGGAGATAATTGCGTTTGAAATTTTGAATTTGTTACAAGCTCTTCGTTGTAATACACAAACTTTTTTGAATTTTTTACGGAAAAATCGATNTTGCATCAATTTTTTAAATTTTCATAAAATGAACATTGTAGCAATTTTTTATAGCTAAATGAGACGAACAAAATGACACCCAAATTATCCAATTTGAAAATTGTTTTGGGTTATTGAAAAGAAAATTCTGATTCATGTTTTCGTTTCAATAACCCAAAACAATGTTCAAATTGGATAATTTTGGTGTCGTCTTGTTTGTCTTGTTGAGCTATAAAGAATGCTGTCTTTCTTTTAAACCTAATAATTTTTTTTATTTTAAACAAATTCAAAAAATTATTTCAGGTGCAGGCTCTTCGTTTCAATGTTCAAACTCGTTTGAAATTTTTTTCGCGATTTTGTTTCGTTCATAACTTTTCACCATTAGATTTTCAAGTAGTGCTGTAAAAGAAAAAAATGTTCTAAATTTTGTGCTCTATTACATAGCATCAACTCCTCAAAAGTGGACTGGTCCTTTAATTCTTCAATAAATTTGAACAGATTTTTTCTTTGTTATTTCGAGTTTACTTGAGCTATTCATCAACGTTTTTTTCTTGAACCACATTCTTCCTGGTACGAGAAATTTTTCGTTCATTTTTTCTCGGGATTGTTATGTTGTCTTTTCGACATTCCTCAAGCATATGCAAGATAACTCAGAACTCATGTTGTTTTTGCTTCAAGTCTGAGGTCATTTCTCAAAAAATTTGACAAAAGATCAAAGTTGATTTTTTTACGCATAAAATTTGTTAAAGGGTAAAAATCGTTCTCTAAAAGCCAAAATTTGAATTGCACAGGATCAACAAATGAAGAAATTTGTAGACAGAAAAAGATCAAATTTCTAATACAACACATTTATTGGGTGTAGTTGTAAAAAAACTAGTTAGGAAAAGTTGATTATTGAATTTTTTGATGAAATTTGTTTGTTTTTGTGGATGAATTTTCCTTATTTCCACCAAAAATGACCAGAAATTTTTTTCAAGTATAGTAGGAATGCACAAGTTAAAAAAGTAACCATCTTTTTAACTGGGGATTCTATATATTATATATGTTACCGTTTTATCTGAAAATTAGTTTTATCTGATGAAGCTAGTTTTATCTGTAAGCCTAAGCTTAGGCCTTAGCTTAAGTCTAAGCCCAAGCCTAAGCTTAGGCTTAAGCCTGGACCTTTTTCACCAAAAATTAGTTTTATCAGATAAATAGTTTTTGGTGAAAAAGGCCCAGGCTTAAGCCTAAGTCTAGGCTTAAGCTTAAGCCTAAGCTTAGGCTTAAGCCTGGGCATTTTTCACCAAAAACTAGTTTTATCAGATAAAACTGATTTTCAGATAAAATGGTAACATATATATAGTCAATCTCCAAATAGTGAAAAAAATTGTTAAAAATAGTGTAAAAATTGTTCCAGATAGAGAAGAAAACCAAAAAATTAACCCATTTTTCCACCAAAAATGACCAAAATTTTTGTCCAAAAATCAAATTTTTTCACCAAAAAAAAGAATTTTTGTCCAAAAATCTAATTTGCGGACCAAAAAACAATTTTTTGACAGAACCGAATTTTTGGCCAAAATTGACTTTTTGGCCCAAAAATCAATTTTTGAAGAAAAATCGAATTTGTAGCCAAAAATTGAATTTTCGGACAAAGTTTTTTTAAGAGCCGAAGCCTCTCGTTTTGGGAAAAATGTCTTCTCGGAACAAAGTTGTCTCTTTTATCCCAATAATTATCGCGCTCAAAATTCGCATATTTCTGTCCAGTGACAAAAATGATCACTTTTTGTAACTTGTGTCTCTCTTGCACTATATAGCATTTTTGACTAGCTTTTCGAATTTTGAAATGTTCATCAAAAATTTTTTGATTTGATTTTTTCTCTTTTTTGTTTACTTTGTCTTAAATTTTATGTCAAAAAAATCAAGGTTTAGTTAAATTTTTTCATACACAAAATTAGCTGCAAATCCCTGAATCATCCTTTGAGTAAACCTATTGACTTTCACTTAACCCCCATAAGATTATGCTAAGACAAAAAACTTTTCCGTGTCATTGTCATATGCTCAAGTTGCAAACGACCTGTAAATACTGAAACAAAACCAACTAGCACATCTCACAGTCGGATTATTACTAAACAGATTAAACATACAACACAACAATGTTTGTGTTGTAATAAAAAGTGTGTTTGTAATTAATCCAAGAGCTGGCGACGAGTTGGCGGCTTCTTTTCCAACTTTTTCAATTAGACAAGTTCTTTTTGAGCATATTCGGGCGTTGCAAAATTTAGTGTTCGAAATTTTTTTTCAAAGTTATAGTTCATAAACTGGAGAGTACACCAAAGAGGAAAAAGGTGTAGGCAAGGGTAAAAATTTTTTAAAATTCGCCAATCAACTCAGCTCACCGAAATCTTCAAAACGAGTACCATATCACGAAGTTTGGCTGGCCCATAGCCGATTGGCTAAAGTGCTCGGCTTTCACTAATAGTGCGCAGGTTCAATCTCGCGCCCAAAAGTTATTTTTTATTTTTTTTGTCAAAATTCATGAAAATTGTTACATATCCATATTTTTATCCGGAGAACACGATGGCACTATTATCTTCCATGAAAATTTTCGGAAAAATTGAAAAAAAGTGTTAGATTTTTTTGAGGTTTTTCGATTTTTCCAAAAAGTTTCATGGAAAAATAATAGCGCCATTGTGTTCCCCGCATAAAAATGTGGATGTGAAAAAATTTTTATTGAATTTGACAAAAAAAGACTTTTGGGTGCGGGCTCGAACCCGCGACCTATGAGTTAAGACCGAGCATGTTAGCCATTCGGACATAGGGAAAACTCTAAACTCCCATGATATGGTACTCGTTTTGAAGCTCTTAGCGAGCTGTGTCGATTGGCGATATCTATTTTTAATGTTGACTCATGCCATACCATTTTCGTTTTTTTTGCGCGCTGTAGCTAAAAATAGGGTATTGATATTTTAATATAAAGTTTGTAGTTTCTAAAAATAGTTTATAAACAAAACAACTTTATTTATCTTGAAAAAAAACACTCTTTATGCCTTTAGCAATAATTGTATGCAAATGAGAAATTTATTTTAATTTTTTTATTTTTTATTAGAAACTTAAAATCATGATCGATAAAAAAATTTTGTACCGAACTTCGAATATTTGGTCAAAAATCGATTTTTGAAAAAAAATTGATTTTTCGGACAAAAATCGAATTTTTGACCAAAAATCGAATGTTTGGAGAAAAATCAAATTTTTTTGCCAAAATCGAATTTTTGACAAAAATCGAATTTTTAGAGAAAAATCGAATTTGTGGCCAAAAATCGAAATTTTGAAACAATCGAATTTTCGAACAAAAATCAAATTTTCGTACAAAAATTGATTTTTCGAACAAAAATCGAATTTTTTTACCAAAAATCCAATTTTTGGAAAAAAATCGAATTTGTAGCCAAAAATAGAATTTTTAGAGAAAAATTCTATTTTTTGCCAAAAATATAAAAATTGATTTTCGGACAAATTTTGTATAAAAATTGATTTTCGGACAAAAATCAAATTTTTGGAAAAAAATCGAATTTGTGGCCAAAAATCGAATTTTTGGAGAAAAATTGATTTTTCGACAAAAACAAATTTTTTGCCAAAAATTGAATTTTTGAAAAAATCGAATATTCGACTAAAAATTAAATTTGTGGTAAAAATAGAATTTTTGGAGAAAAATCAAATTTTTTGCCAAAAATCGAATTTTTGTATAAAAATTGATTTTTCGGAAAAAACTTATTTTTAATCAAAAATCAAATTTTTTTGCCAAAATTCAATTTTTGGAAAAAATCGACTAAAAGTCAAATTTTTGCTAAAAAATAGAATTTTTCGAAAAAAATCGAATTTGTAGCGAAAAATCAATTTTTGACCAAAAATCGAATATTTGGCCAATCGAATTTTTGTACAAAAATATGCAAATATGAAATTTATTTCTATTTTTTGATTTTTATTGGAAACCAGGATCGATAAAAAAATTCTGTACCAAACTGACTTTTCATCATTTTTAGATTCTTATCTTCAGGCTTTTCTTCTTCTTCGCATGGCACTCTTCTTATTTTCAATTTTCTACCCAAAAATTTTCAAATTCGACTGTTTGAAAAAACTCTTCTACGATTCACAAAACGACCCCATCGAAACTCATCATCCCCCTAACAAACCGAAAGAAGAGTGCTATCGTTTTCATGCATCGTTCGTGAAAAGAATCGAGAGGCCGAAGAAGGAAATCGAAGAACTCAAACAAACAACGATCTTCCCTAAAAAATTCAATTCTTCAACGGAGTCGGAATACTTTTCGGCGTCCGAAGAATTTTATTGCGAAAATGGAAATTTCGACACATTTCGAAATGAAATCGAGACTCTTAATCAGCCTATAAATAATCGAAATTATTCAAGTTACGTGGGCTATTATTTCCAAAAGACTTTATCCGGGCAGGAAATTTTGAAAATTGTAAGTTTGACAATTTGTTGGATTTTTTGTTTATATATTTTTAATATTTTTAAATGCAGTTTGGAGCTACTACACAATAGGGAAAAATTTTTCCATCGACGTGAAAAAAATTTTTAAATTTTTTTCTTGAAATGACCCTTCTAGGGGTAAAAACATTCGGGGAATCAGAAAGTGACATTTTCGAAGTGAAAAAACGCTTCTCTGATTCAAGGAAGGCCTCTGATTGAAGCGAAACATGCGATTTTTGCAACTTTTCGCTTCAATACACAGACCTTCCTTGGATCAGGGAAGCGTTTTTTGTTTCGAAAATGTCAAATTCAGATTCCCCGCATGTTTTTATCCCTAGAGGGGTCAATTCCAGGAAAAAAATTTTGAAAATTTTTTCACGTGGGTGGCCCCCCCCCTATTGTGTAGTAGCTCCGCACTTTTTTAAAAATAATTTTATATTTTCATTATTATAATTTTTTTCATTGATTTCTTGTTATTTTTCTGAGTCATTCTTGGAATATTTGATTTATCATGAATTATCAGGATGGACAAAAACCGGATTTTTTGCCATTTTTGTGAATTTTTTCAAAATTGCTCAAGTTTTTTTTAATTTTCACCCAGATGAAATTATGGTGTTTTCTTTACTAGAAATTGATTGAGCTCATTACGAACCTTGCAAACACTTAGTTTAAAAGCCCACTCCTGCATTTTTTTAAAGGGGGTAAACTTTGCAGCAGCAGTTTCGAAAAAAAATTTTTTTGAATTTTTGCAAAAATGACTTTTCTAGGGGTAATTTTATGCGAGAAATCGATTCCGCGCATTCCCGAAGCATGAAAACGCTT
>OZJO01000424.1:11362-91411 GCA_900406225.1 Acrobeloides nanus
TCTATAAAAGCGGCTAGCGCCGCCGATATCTATATGGCACCTACGCCCGAGGGGCGCAGATATCTCCCCAAAAAGTCGAGGAAGCCTCCGGACCCGTCGGTAATTAAGGTCAACAAGGCTAATGCTAGAGAGTGGAGGTCCCAGGAAAAATTATGGATGGAGAAAAAGACGGGTTCGCAAGGCAGTTTACATAGTGGTTATGCGACTACACCATATAAGTATAGGTAATAAAAGATAAATTAAACGTAAAAGTAAAGCTAAAGAACGATTTTTTATCGAAAGAAAAAGTCATCACCAATGGTGAAGTGGCAAGTGTCTCACTTTGGACTTAAAAGATCAAGGGTTCGATCCCTCAAGAGATAAAAAATTTCTCCTATTAAACTATTTTGACCTCCGGAATCGAACCATTTCCTGTTAAAGATGAAATTTGCGTCACTTGCTCCTGCGCCATGGGTGATGACTGATTCCTCTTGCCGAGACATGCTCTATTGCAGCTTCGTAACTTTGGCCCAGATTTGGGGGGAGGAGTCAAAAAAAAAATTAGTGTTTAGGCTTTAGGCTTAGTGCTTCGGATTTAGGCTTAGTGATTAGTGCTTAGGCTTTAGGCTTAGTGCTTCGGATTTAGGCTTTAGGCTTAGTGATTAGTGCTTAGGCTTAGACTTAGTGTTTAGGCTTTAGGCTTAGTGCTTCGGATTTAGGCTTAAGCTTTAGGCTTAGTGATTAGTGCTTAGGCTTTAGGCTTAGTCTTAGGCTTAGTGTTTAGGCTTAGGCTTATGCTTTAAGCTTAGACCATGTTCACCCTCTATAACTACAACACTGCTCTATGTGTACCGTACAATAATATACGTCCTATACATTTTGTATCCATGTTACACGTTTCCTTCAAAATTCTTCTCCACTCATTTTCTTTAATCTCAAAGACCTCTAAAATCTAGATATTTTGCTGGCAAAAGCACTAATATTCAAAGTTCCACACAAAGTCTATTCGTTGTCTCAACATCCGCACCGAACGAGCCAACCCAAGAACCAACTCTTCATACCTCAGAGTCCAATCTCTTGAAACTAAGCACCAGCCTTACTGATGGTCCTCAAGTCCACTATGTTGAAGTCTATGACATCCCAGATGAAACTGACAAACAAAAAGGGACCCTGGACTCTACTCCAGCCGTCCCAAGAACTTCCTCTTCACCACCATCGCTACGAGAATCCATTCATGAAGATGTCCCCCAGCCGAGTTCAAGCCAAACTTTTGCCCGCCCTGATACCGAGCCGTGTTATCGAAAAGGAAAGATCAAACGCGAGACGAGGAAGACTCAAAGTTTGACGGCGGTCATGGACGAATCGGGATTGTATTCGAAATTGGTCATGAGTCCGAGATTTAGCATCCCGGAGTATGACCTAGAGCCAGAGGAGCCGATGCCTGAGCCTATACTGGTGATGTCAACACCACCACCATCGCCAATAGTTACAAAAAAGACTAAAAAATATCATGATTTAGGGTACCGAGAGAGTGTTTTAAAGAAAATGCGAAGAGGCTTCAAGCAAATCTTCAGCCCTCAGCGGTAAGGATTGGTTATCCCTATAGTCGAAAATTGTTTTTGGCTACCACGAAACTTTTTATTGAATCATGCAACGTGTACATTGAAACGAAAAGAAACGTGGATCCTTATATAGCTTTTTTATGCATCCCTGCGTGGTCGTATGGAGGGAAAATAAGGATTAGTACTAACTAATCCTGATTTTCCCGCCATACGACCACGCAGGGATGCATCAAAAAAGCTATATAAGGATCCAGGTTTCTTTTCGTTTCAATGTACACGTTGAAAAAAATTTAAAAAATTCGAAATTCGATTTTTGGCAAAAATTCTAATTTTTGCCAAAAAAATCCCTACACATTAGAATCCTCCTTATGTTTTTATCAGAAAAATCGGCTTTTTTGGGGAAGTACCCCCTAGCTGACCCTTCTGACTACGCCATTCGGGGCGCCCTGGGAAGCCTATCCTCTGCGGGTTGCCCCCACCCTTCTCACTCACTCACCCACCCACCCTCTTTCCTGTTATCTTTTCTCAATAAGTAAAAAATAATCCACAAAATTTCAGCGAAGATGATTTTGAAAACCAGCCTCCCGCAAAACAGCCATATACCCAAGAAAGACGTACTTCAGGTGGTGGATTTTTCCAAGTAACAAATTTTTTTTTGAAAATTGCAAAAATTTTTAAAAAATTTGTAGAAAATTTTCAAAAATCCAGAAGAAACTGTCGGACCAGTTCGAGTAGAAACTGAAGATGGTGGGTATGCCGAAATTCGGTCTAGATCAAACGACCGAGACGGGTGGGATGGAAGATATTGGAAGAAAAGAGAAAGTAGGTTTTTTAAGGAGCAATGGTTGGTGTATAATCATTTCCATAGTGAGCTTTGTAAAACGTTTCGGAAATAGTATGTGTCAACCGAAGATAAAAAATTTTTTGGACCAAATGGTATAATGGCTAGGGTGCTGGCCATTCATGTTATTGGTGCGGGTTCGATCCCACCAGGGTCGAAAATTTGATTTTTCCATAAAAAGTTGTAAAATCAACTCCCCTTAAAATTACTTGAAAATTTTTTGCTTATCATTAGTTTGTTGATAAAAAATGTCTCTCAAACGTTGCCTAACTTGCCAGATCGGACGAGCGCCTTCTTTATCCATTGCACTACGGGTGATCAAAAATTTTCACCATGGCACGAAAACGGACTATATATTGCTCCTAATTTTTTTCTCTCTCTTTAGCAATTAACTATATCGTTCAAATTTACGTCTTGTAGTTGTAAAGTGAACGCCGTTCGAAAAACTATGAAAAAATTTTCTCAGGCAAATTTTTTTATTTTCTTTTCTAGTTGAAAACATCGATTTTGTGTAAAATCAGGATATTTTTGGAAAGATGAAAGGTGTTCGGTCACTTCGCTCCGAGACAAAAAGCCCAACATGATTGATTAACACAGCAGTCAAGCTTATCTTGCCACTTGAGAGAGCTTACACTTTTTACACTCTAGCAAAATATTATTATAGTCGAAAATCTTCTGCGCTTCCAATTGAATCAGGGAAAATGTATTGAAGCGAAAAACCAGACATATAAAATTCAAAAAATATGACCTTCTGTTGATTTTGTGTAGCCGGGGGGGGGGGTTGTCTATGGAGAACACTTAAAATTTGTAGTGGTCCGGCAGCGCACCAGACCACTACACCATTGTGGTCATCGAATTACTCGTAACTAATTTCGACTTTGAAGTAGTAAAAAATCTGTTGGGCGCAAGGAAAATCGAACCCTTGCTAGTATGAGTAATGCCTAAAGCCTTGGCAGAGCACCATACCACTACACCATGGTGGTCCCCGAATTACTCATAACTAATTTCGACCTTGAAGTAGTGCCAACCACAACAAATCAAGTCGAGGAATTTTTCATAAATTTTAAAAAAAGTGCATTTCAACAAGAACGTTATGCTCCTCAAAAAATTTTAATTTATAAAAAACTAATTTAGTGTCCGTACCCGTCTCACCGAAAACCGTGAAATTCGAAGACGAAATTGAGCGTGAGCTAGCCGCCGAAAGCGCACGCCAACGAGCAACCGTCTCACCAACCAGCCTGTATAGCCGGCCCGAAAAATACCGCTTCCAACCCATTGTGCAACCGCCAATTACTAGCAAATCGACTGTCTACCCGAGTGGAAGAATGGCACCACCTCCACAGGGTGCTGCTACCACCGAAACATTGGATGAAGCAACCCTGGATATGTTGAGGATGTCGGTGGAGCCGACAGGGATCTCATTCAGTGGAACTGCGAGAATCTCGCCAACTGCGGATCGGTTGCAGAAGTCGGCGTCGACGAGTACCATGAATAAAGTTATTCGGACTCAGGTATGAACATACATACTGTTGGCCTAATAATAAATTTAGGACGGCGGCGTGCTGAAACTGGAAAACGCCTTCACTTGGGACGTTGATCGTCGCCAAAACAACTCTCCCGACAACCACCCTCGTGCTAGAAGTGAAACCCGTACCACCAACCAAACCAATCCTGATGGCACACAAAGCCGCACCACCGAGACAACTCATGAAGAATCCCACCACATCGCCGGAAAACCGGTGATCCGCACCACGGTCGAAGGCCAAATGAAGATAGAGAAGTCCGTTGGCACACGTCTCGAGACCATCGAGCATTCCATAGCTAAAGCATATACGATTAGGGAGACTGTGACGCATTACTTGATTCGGACCACGATGGGGAAGAGAGAGGTGATTATCGAAGAAAGACCGCCAAGTGCAACGATGGATGAGACATCGACGGTTCGAAGTGGAGTTCGAACTTCGGGTATTTACAGATTGAGTGTATATGAGGATGGACAAGAGATTGGTAGACATGAAGCGGATATCAAGATTCCTGATAATATGGTAAGGAAATATAATAGGCTTAGGCTTAAGACTAGGCTTAGGCTTAAGCATAGGCTTAGGCTTAAGCATAGGCTTAGGCTTAAGCTTAGGCTTAAGCTTAGGCTTAAGCTTAGGCTTAAGCTTAGGCTTAAGCTTAGGCTTAGGCTTAAGCTTAGGCTTAAGCTTAGGCTTAAGCTTAGCCTTAGGCTTAAGCTTAGGCTTAAGCTTAGGCTTAAGCTTAGGCTTAAGCTTAGCCTTAGGCTTAAGCTTAGGTTTAGGCTTAAGCTTAGCCTTATTCTTTAGATTAACCTTCCCATGAAGGCCTAGAAAACCCCCCTTTTAAATTAAATTTCAATATTAAAAACACATAATTTTTAGAATAAACCCGACTATCTTGCCAAACTCTCCCAAAAACTCTTGGCCGACCTAGCCACCCTAGATGGAGAAGAAATCACAGCCACCACCCGAGTCGAAATTGAACGAGTCGAAGATGTCACCGACTATGTCAAAACCTACCTCATTGGTCAAGCTTTGGCCGAACCTGAGCCAGAACCGGCTCCTATCCAACTTGCCATCCCAACCGAACCCGAAAAAGTCTACAACTATGAATCCGCTTCAGATGCACTTTCTTCGGGAGGCCTTACCCCAAATATGGAGCTCAACTCAAGATCATATGTCGATAAACTTGAGCGTGAGCCAGAAGCCACGTTGGAAAAGAAAGACATCCATTTGACAACAGAAGGAAAACTCTATGAGGATAAGACGAGGTTCGGCGGTTTTTCACCGAAAATCCCCATGGAATCTGACACAGAGTCGGTGGAATCGATACTAGTGGATAGAAGGTTGCCGAGATGTGCAAATGTGTATGCAGATTGTGATCTCAAAAGGACAGAGGATCGGTCGGAAAACACGGTTTTGATTGCGATGCCGTTGACCATATCGATGACAATGATTTTGAGAATAGAGAGGATTCGCGAGAAATTGCAACTACAACAGGCTGCGTATGGAATGGAAAGAGAAGGACAAAAGTTTAAAGGTAAGGTGTTAAACTCTGTTTCATGGCGAGATTAAAAGAATATGGGCGTGCATGACCGAATGGCTAGAACGATGGCTATTCATATTATTGGCGCAGGTTCAATTCTACAAGAGTTGACATTTTTTTTAGCGAATATAAGAAGTTGTAAAGTAAAAAGCAAACCCCGTAAAATTACAAGAAAATTTTAGCCTACGCTAAAGCCTAAGCCTAATTTTTATAATAAAAATTTAGGCGAAGCAGTCATGAGAAAACACCGACGCTTCGAATCCGAAGAAGAGGAGCAAGAGGAAGAAAAAGTCAAACTCCAACAAGCCGCATACGGTCTCGAACGAGAAGGTCAACACTTCCGTGACGCAGCTGTAATGAAAAAGCAAAAACGATATGAATCTGAAGAGGAAGAAGAAGTCCAACGTGTCCAAGAACAAGCAAAAATCGTTCAAGAAGAGAAAGAAGAACTCCAAGTGATCCAAATCCAAGAGACCAAAAAAGTCGAAGAGATCAAAGTAAAACAAATCGAAGTGAAAGAAGCCACCGCACAAGTCGATGTGACTTTGTTCAAAAAAGAGTCCTATGGCAACTTTGATCTGACCATCGAGACTGCTAACTATGCCCAAGGGGTTTTAGTGCGAACCAAAGCGGTGAAGATCGAAACTGATGCCATGGGTGCCGCCTATGATTTGGAATCTAGGGGGCAACTTTTGAAGGGAAAAGCTTTGATCCGGAAGCACAGGCAGTTTGAGTCCGAATCGGAAGAATCTATACAATCGGAAGAGCTCGAGCCGCCAGCGGCGGCTTATGATTTTGAGCGAGGTGGTCAGTTTCTTGAAGGTCAGGCACTTTTGCGAAGACACAAGAAATATGAATCCGAAACATCTATGGATTATGAAGGTGGGATTTGAGAATAATGACCACAGCCAGGGTTTCTCGGTCATTCAAAAAAATTTCGACTCCAGTGGGAGTCGAACCTGGATACCAAAAACGTTGGCCAACTGCATTACCAACTGAGCCATCCATGCAAAATAAGTGAAAAGTACCCAATTTCGGAATCCGCATCCCCCAAATTGTAAAAAATCAAACAATATATAAATTTTGCAATCATTCATCTATTTTGCATGAATGGCTCAGTTGGTTATGCAGTTGACCAACGTTTTTGGTACCCAGGTTCGACTCCCGCAGGAGTTGAAATTTTTTTGCCCCTTGAAATTTTTTGGGGGAATGTGTTTCGATATTCCTTTTAAAATTTTTTTAAGGTGAGATGAGACAACGCGGTGGCGTCACCCATGTCACGTTGTTCAAAAAAGAAGCCGAAGGCTACTTCGACATCACTATTGAATGTCCGAATTGGGGTCCAGAAACAAAAGCACGACTCAAAGAAGTTCCCGCTCAACGATACGAAAATCTAGAGTTTGTAAAAAGTATTGAAAAAACCGGAAGTACTCGGATTCAAGAAGAGACGAAAGCTGTCTTCAAAGAGAACAATAAATGGGCAGCGACACTCAATACAGTTGCACAAAGTTCAGAAAATGTCAATTTTATTATGAACTTGAAGAAAGAGTCAGATTATCAGCTTTTTTTAGGTATATTTTTTTCATAATTGTGCACCTCAGAAAGTCGAAATTAAACAGGAATTATGCGAATTTTGAACGTACTTTCCACTTTCCGAGGTGCGCAATACCCCAGCCTCCGTGCCGGACTTTAGGGACTTCAGGTCCAAGAGGTGCCCAAATTCGATCCCTACGTTCAATCAGACCACACCCCTATCATGTCCTTTCCTCAGCCATCTTATACACAACAAAATTTTTAGCTGGAGACTCTTCGGCGGAAGGCTATATTCGTTCACCTCGAATGGAGTCTACAACGAAAAGTATCACGGAGTCTGCTGAAGAGAATCTTATGGTCATGTACGGTTTGGAAGCTGCCACGAAGAATATAGCCTCATCCGAAATAACACGAAAAGAAGCCACCGTACAAAAATCCGCCAAACAATTGATGGAGTATACCAAGGAAGAAGAATCCTGTGCAGTGCTGATGGAGAACAGGGGTACACTTGCTGAACGTGCAGCCAGTGGATGGATGGACACTGTAACAGGTGAGTCATCTATTAGTTCTGGTTTTGCCGTTTTGCCACCACCACCTCCACCTCCACAAAGTGCTGTTGTCAAAAAAGATCATGATGGAAATGCTGTGTCTACCACCACCACACCACCACCACCAAATCCACCGGGTGGGATCCTCCTTCGGCCGAAAACTATCCAACCCCGTGTTGAAGTGAGTGATTTGGACACCGTGAACATCACTAAGCGAATGCACCTAACCAATTATAAGTCCATCCTTCCCCAGTACGGTCGCACCTCGATCACCTGGCCTGATAAAAAACATGAAGCTGTTTCTGCCAATTTTTCTCTTCGGTCATAATTTATTCTGCTTCAGAGTTGCGCAGGTCGGAAGAACGAGAAGAAGTTGAAGAAACGAGTCTTATCTCCACTGTTGGTTATGAAGCTGACAGAGGGGAATGGTTCGACGAAGAGCTTAGGAAATGTCGAAGTGTGTACACCGATTTTGGAAGAGAGTTCAGCGAGACAATTACTGAAGAATCGGCTCAAATCATGTCGGATTCTCAGCTAGAGCATACGATTCGAGCTAGCCGTGCTGGGAGTTCCCACGGAACCACTATCATCTGGATACCCCCGGATGAAGGTGAAACTCAACTACCGCCAATAGGGTTCCAAAGAAGGTCATACAGCATAGAAAAAGATGTATTAAGTCGATCTATGACGGATATTAGTCAAAAAACTAGTATTGAGCTTATTGAAGGCACTAAGCCTATTGAAGATACAAGCCTGACTAGCAGAGAATCATCAAGTGAAACGTCTACATCGGTCTCCACTGAAATCGAGACCACACAACTTCGAACAATCGTTGAATCGCTGGGAAAAATCTCCGCCGAAGATAATACAACTCAACAAGTCAAGAAGGCCCAAAAACCGAGTGAAAAAGTTCAAGAAGCCAGCCAAAAAGCCGACATGAGAGCAGGAATACGAGAAATTTCCCAACCAGCGGAATTTTCCGAGACCAACGCCACTCTTGTCCAACAACAACAACTTCAAGAAGTAACCCAAACAACGACCGGACTTAGCTTTCCTAGAACTGAGGCTAACCTTTTGCTAACCCAAGCATGCAAGACTCTAGCCGCTATAGAAGACATAACACTAGTCGCTTCTGCTTCTAATGTAGGTGCTACGGAGTCGACCCTAGTCGCGGCTAACCTCGAACAGGTTCGACGAAGCGCGGAAGAAGCGAGGATGGAAATGGGAAGCTTGTTGCACTCATATGAAATTGTTGAACGAGACCTGAGAAAGGATATAGTCATCACAGAATCAAGACAACAAGAAAAGGTGTTCAAGACAAAAGCACCAATGGAAGAAGCTCTCGTTTATGAGCAAAAATTCGAAGTTCATCCCCAAGAAGTTGCTAAGGTGACCAAGACATCTAAAACCAAGATCTCTCTGGAAGCATCTAAGAATCTATCAATTAAAGAAGAGGCAGTTGATTCAGAAATTACGAAACCGGCGACTGAAGTTTCAGCATCTAGAGATATAGGGGTCACCCTATCAAGTCAAGAAAAAGCTAGACTCAAAGAATATGGTTTTGAAACCTCAGAATTTGGTGTTGGTTTTCAACGGGTTTCAAAACCTCCCAGTCTCGAAGAAACCGAAGCCGTTCTCGCCGAAAAGCTGCTCCTGCACAACACCATAAAAACTATAGCCACATCTTTCGAACAAGTTGGACAAAATGTGCACCTAGCGGCGGAAACGATGAGGGAAGCTGCTCAAAGATCTCTTCATATAGCAACCACAGAAAAAGATTTCCTGAAGTCGACAGCCGCCAAAACCGAAGAGATCCTAGTTGAAATGAAAGCTGGTGCACCATCAAAAACATTCGAAATCAAAACAACCCAGAAAATCTTGAGAAAAGATTCGGAAAAAGCTCAACTCCGAGAAACTGCTATCGAACTCGGCAGCATCCAACAAACTTATCAATATATTGAAACTGATTTAAGACATGTTTTGACCCTCCCAGAAGCCTTATTACAACAAATCTTGCTAAAAGTAAGAGCTGCTGCCGAAGAAACTGCACAATTAGAAAAACAATTGAGTGTAAGCCCAATTGCCTCTTCTGAAGTCATTTCCAAACTTAAACTAACCGAGCAAGC
Source organism: Acrobeloides nanus (assembly GCA_900406225.1). NCBI lineage: Eukaryota > Metazoa > Nematoda > Chromadorea > Rhabditida > Cephalobidae > Acrobeloides > Acrobeloides nanus. The sequence continues at coordinate 21,018 of OZJO01000424.1, forward strand.
CGCTCGAAGCCTCTTTGTAGAATCCCAAGATGTCGGTGCGAAGTTTTTAAAACACGACAGAGAATTTTCGACTGCTAAAATAATGGGTATACCAGATGTTACTCAAGATCAAGCCAGGCTAAAAGAATATCATGCCGAGACATCTGATGTTGGCACAGGTTTTGCACGACTTCCAAAACCTTCAGTTGATCAAGAAGCCGAAATTTTGCTGGAAGAAAGAATAAAATTGCAACAAGGGCTAAATCTCCTCGCTTCGATTTTCGAACAAGTCGAGTATAACATTCAAATGGCTGCAGAAGCAGCAAGAGAAGTAGCACAAAAAGAAGTTTCCATGAAAACTTTAGAACATGGAGAACTAATTTCCAAGGCAGCAACATCCGAAGTAGCATTTTCTGAGTCGGAACTCAACGCTCTGAGGATAACTTCCGATGTCGAGTCCACTTTGAAAGATAGGATCCGACAATCTGCACAAGAAAAACTCCGAGAAACGTCCGTAGAAATGGGAAATGTGCATCAAGCTTATCTCTTTGCGGAAACTGATTTGAGGCAAGACATCACTGTTCCAGTAGGTAGAAGTCAAAAACAGAAACTTGAAACAAAAGCCTCGATGGAGGAAAAAATAGCTATAGAAAGCAAGATTGGTGTTTCACCAGTTGGAGTATCAGAAATAACTTCGAAGATAAAACCAGCAGAAGAAGCTAGTAGAAGCTTGTCTATTGAAAAACTTGAGATCCATGAGGGTCTTACAAAACCTTCGGTTGATGTAGAAATTTCGAAAACGAGTGGCATACCCGTATCCGATCAAGAGCGAGCAGTGCTGAGAGAATATGAGATTGAAGCATCTTCGCTCCAAGCAGGTTTTGAACGAATTTCCAAGCCTGCTTCCTATCAAGAAGCCGAAATTTCGACTGAAGATCAACTCCGATTACAACAAACACTAGATATGAAAGCATCAACTTTTGAAAAAGTCGAACAAAATATTCAAATGGTTAGCCAGCTTGCCAAAGAAACTGCTGAAAAAGGCATCTCCATCAAACCTATGGAACAAGGAGATCTCAAAGCCAAAGCTGCTGAACGAGAAGAGATTCTTGTTTCAACAGATTTTGGAGCGCAAGAACAAGAAGTTGGAGCAAAAGCAGAAGCCAAGGCTCCTTCTCGAGAAGAAATACAAGCACATCACCCAGAAAGTATGATCGAAATAAAAAATGTGACACAATATTGGTTGCTCAGAAACAAGTTATATACTTCGTTCATCTTCTCAGCTTCTTCAAATGTGGATGCTTTCGTGCTGAGCTTGTCTTGAAGTTTGATTTGTTCTACTAGATTCTTTCAGATTCTTCATAATCAACTAGTTTTGAAAAATTCTCTCAAATCCCGATTGAGCTTGGGCTATTTCTTCTCCGAATTATCGGAGTTTAGCTTGTCCTTGATCCAGACTAAGGACTCCTACAGGTTTTTCTATGATACAATCTTATGATGGTGTAGTAGCCGATTTGAGACAAAACGCTATCATCCCGAAAAAAATCGGCTAGAAACCAAAGCTTCTAAAGAAGAATTGATTGGAGTTGAAGAAAAGTTTGGTTTATATTGAAGAGCGACAGCCGTTTGAGAGCTAATGCAATCGTGATTTGGGCGTAGCCCACATAAAGAGAGAAAGAAAGCTACAACACTCCTGGCCAAATTGGCATCTTTTCGTCATCCAAATTGAAGGAATTTGGTTCTGAGTTCACTCAAATCGGTGCTGGTTTAGAAAGAGTTTCGGAGCAAGTTCCCCTGGTTCCCGCTACTTAACGTTGACTAAACTCGGCAAAAAAATTTTATTTTCTTTTGGAGATTACCCATTTAGGGGTAATTTTATGCGAAAAATTGATTGCGCGCACTTCCGCAACCTGAAAACGGCAGAAAAATGATGAAAATTCGCCGAAAATGACCACGCAGGGATGCATGGGGATGCAATTCGATTTTCTCGAGAAATCAACAAATATCCCCCATGCATCCCTGTGTGGTCGTTTTTGGCGAATTTTCACCATTTTTCTGTGGTTTTCAGGTTGCAGGAGTGTGCGCAATTGATTTTTCGCATAAATTTACCCCTAAATGGGTAATCTCCAGAAGAAAATAAAAAAATTTTTGCCGAGTTTAGTCAACGTTAAGTGGCGGGAACCAGGGGAAATTGCTCCAGAGTTTCTAAGCCTACAGCTTATCAAGAAACCGAATTGTCACTAGATCGTATCCATTTTCATCAACGCCTTCAAACAACAGCTTCAACTTTCGGACAACAAGGACAAGATTTTCAAAACGTTCAAATTTCAGCAGTAGCTATCTATAAAGTAGCACAAGGATATTCATTTACAACCAATAGCACAAGAAAAACTAAAATCCCCAGCCATCCTAACCGAAACAATTAGTATAATAGATTTACCATCAAAAATTTTAGAAGCCGATTTGACGGGGAGAACAAAAATCGAAGAAGTGAAAGAAGAAGCAAGATTGAGAGAAGTCTCCAGACTAGAAGAACAATATTTCATAGAAAAACCTGTAGGAGTCCCTAGTCTGGATCACGAACAAGCTAAATTCGAAGAAGAAATAGTCCAGGCTCAATCTGAATTTGAGATAATTTCAAAACCAGTTGATTATGAAGAATCTGAAAGAATACAGCAAATCAAACTTCAAGACAAGCTCGCATCCACAGAAGTTGAACAAAGTATACAACTTGATTCTGAGCAACCTAAACAAGTGGTTTTAGCTCATGCAGAACAAGTTGGTCTAAAATCCGAGGCCGCTAGAATAGAAGAAACACTCATCCAACAACAACCACCAACATCGTTTGACGTACAAAAAACTTCAAAAGATGGCATCAAACTCCGAGAAACTTCAGGAAATCTTGTTCAAACTTACGAGTTCATCGAAACTGATTTGCGTGCTAGTCGGAGCATTTCCGAAGCTAGGATAGAAGCAAAAGAGTTGTCAGCCAAATCCGCATCACAAGAAACGATCACATCACAAATTACGATGATACCTTTTGGCCAAGATACTGAAATCGAGAGAAAATTGCCATCAAATCAAGTGGGACAAGTTGAAAGAGGTTTTGGAATAGCCCAGGAATCCGTGGAAAAAAGACTAAGTGGACAAGAGCATGCAGGAGAAAGTGCCCAAAAAATCCCGGATAAAGAAACCTTGAAAGCCACTCAAGATCTTTTCGAATATAGCCAAGATGAAGCAGAAGCAAAAATTGCTCTGCATAGAATTCCAAAACCGGTATTACACACAGAAAATGAAACTACGTTCAAAATTGAAGCTCAATTACACGAAACCCTCTCTACTCGAGCAATAACTTCTGAAACGCAAGAACAAGATATCACTCTAAAACAACATGAGCCAACCGCTTTGAAACAACTCATTTTGGGCTTGAAAGAAAGTGCTTCGTTGACCTCAGAATCTCCATCGGAAGAACTCCGGAGCATCGATTCCGCGCTGGCTTCAGATGAGCTATCGGAAATATCAACAGGAGTTTTTCAAACAAGAAGTTTGAGTCAAATTCGTTCGGTTTTACGCGAACCCTCGATTTCTAGAAGCAATTTGACACAAATCTATGATATCTATGAAGGAGAAGCTGTTGCTGGCCTAACCCTGGCTGATAGAGCAAGAGCAGGATCTGAGCTAGCTACCGAAGCGTCGAGAGAAACCATGATTCAAGAAACTCAAGAAATGAGAGCCCACTCAAATCTAGCATATACAGAATGGGCAGTGGATCAGGTTTCATCCGAAACATCGTCTAGAGGATTTTCCATTGACCGGCAATCTCTAGATGAAGTACTAATGAAGAAGTCATATCCGTCTGAAGTTGTTGAGAAAACCCAAAAAGATATCCATGTTAATAAAACAGGAGCTCAATTATGCGAATTTACATCTGAAGAAGAGCAAATTTCAGGCGTTATATCAAGGATACCAAGAGCAGCAGGAAGTGAAGAAGTTGACCTTTCACTGCCTGAACAACGATTTTTGAAAGTCGGACTAGAAACATCTAGTGCAAAAGAAGAAGTTATAAGCCTAGGTGAAGAAGACCAGCACAAGATACAAAAATCTCTACAAGCAACAGAAGGTGTTACTGCCACTTTCGAACAGCTTCAACCAATCCAGCAAGCTGAAGCGTTACTAACAGCTAAGGGAACAGATTCAACTTATCAAAAAGTGGCTACAGAAACTTCAAGTACTGCTGAAGCCTTCAAACAGCTTGAACCAATCCAGCAAGCTGAAGCCCTACTAACAGCTAAGAAAACAGATTCAACTGATCGAAAAGTGGCTACAGAAACTTCGAGTAGCCTCCACCAAATCGAATACTATGACTCAAATCTTCGAACAACAATCCAACTCCCAAAAGATATTCGAGAAAAAGCCTTGCTTAAATCGTTGGCAGCCAGCGAAGATTCAATCGCTTTGTCAACAGCACTGAGTGGAAAGACCGAAACGGAAATTGCTCAAGCTTTGCGTGAACTTTCTTCGATTTCAGCCGCACAACGAGCCTTCTCAGTGGAAGAAGATCGAGTTGTGCACGAGATACGAAGACGTTCGGACAGTGGTTTTCGCTCCTCCGTTCTCACCGAGCATACTGCATCCGAAGCGGAAATTTCCACTTATGAAACCAACAAAACTAGTACATCTACAGTGCTAGAAAGAAGACCCAGACCTGTTGAATTTGAAGAAGTCGATACCACCCTAGCCAAATCAGTTCTTCTCAAAGAAACTGGACGGATGTCAGCAGCGAGTGAAGAGACCAGCTCCTCGCAAATGGATTTGTTGGCCACACGAGAAAGACCCTACACCAGTTCTACAGTTACCATCATCCCACGAACGGAGGCCCAATTTTTCGGCCATGCTCCAGAAGAAGAGTTGCAAAACCAAGAAGCGAGATTCTCACATGCTGATATAACAAGTCGTGCTGAAACTGCTACTATAACTAGCTCTAACCTAGTCCAAGCTTCTAGTAGAGCTAGAGAATCCAGTATGGAATCTAGCGGGCTGTTGCACTCATACGATCTGATCGAAACTGACTCGAGGGTTAGTGTGCAGATTCCGTTCAGCTTGAAAGAAGAAACCGAACTTTCCTCCTTGGCATCAACACAAGAAACAAGAGAGCTGAGCGAGGAAATCCGGCGTGCCGAAATCTTCGAAATGCTGGACGTGGCAAGAAAATTGGGGCTTGAAGAAGAAGTGGCTAAAACTTTTGGTATTGATGAGAAAACGACTTTGGCGGATTTGTCGAAAATTCCGAGTGACGAAATGGCACATGTGATTGCGAAACTTTTCCTCGAAGCGAAAGAGAGAAGGGATTTCCGTGAATATGGTCGAGAATCCTCAGAATCTTCAGCAGTCTTCATCCGTACTGCCAAACCGGCAATCTATGACGAGACCGTCCGTAGCACACCAGAATTTCGAGTGTTACAAGAAAAACTTCGAACCCGAGCAGCTTCAGTCGAAACCATGTCCAGGGATATTGGTCTACAAGGTATACAAGATGAGATACTTGAAGCAAGGCTGGCTAGAAATCTACCTAGAGAAGAACAAGCTAGGCTGGCATCAACTGCTGCTAGTAATGTTACTGCTTCATCTAGTGCAATTTTGTCTGGGAAAGAAGATTTTCAAAGAGCAGAAGGGCTCATGAAATCAAAAAGCACTTCAGATGCAAGCAAAAAACTAAGAGAGATTGAATGGGTGGCAGCAAATTTGATTCACTCATATGATTTTATTGAAGCCGATTTGGCAGCTTCATCGACTTTCCCACAACGAGAAATCGAAAAAATGAGACTTCGAGCACTAGCAGCTCGTTTAGAAACAGCAGAATTTGAAGATGAAGTCAGCTCTAGGTACACCACAGAATTGACCGGTTACTCCATTCGCGAGACACCAATCGAATCCACTTCAAGAGAATTTTCCACCGACTACCAACAAGTCGCACCGAATCTCATGAAATCTGAATCTTTCGCTTCATATACCACTACAAAACCTGCTCGACCGGAGTCACGATTAACCGAAAGTGTTCATGAATTTGGATCAACTTTCTCCGCTGCTGAAATCGACATTCGTCGTTTGCCGAAACCACGTGAAGAATCAGAATCCATCCGAAAATTCCCCCAACATCGTGACATCCAGTATTCTCTAACCACGAAAGCAGCTAGCGTCGACATCATGGAAACCGAAGTCGACCTGTGGACCCCTTCAAAAGAATCTTCTTATACCCAAGAAACCATCTGGAAGCAAATCCCTACGACAACACAATCTCTTACTTCTTTACCAGCCAGTGAAGTTTTTACCCAAGCCGAAACTTCGCTCGTTCTCCCACCAAGCAACTTGCAAAGCTCTGAATCATTGATAAAAGCATTACATATAAGTGATGCACGTGCACAGTTGAGAGAGATTGGTTCAGAAACGGCTAATGTGATACAAAATACCGAGTTTGTTGACGTGGACACTCGTGCACACACAATTTTCCCACAGGCCTTGGTCGAAACCGTAACGATTAGCTCCGTAGCCCCGTCCATGGAAGTAAAAGAAGTGTACACCGACATAAACAGGAAAGAAAAAGGTGATGAAACTCACTTCTTTTCGGCTATAAAATCTGGGGAAGCGACTTCGAAAGATTTCTCGATTGAAGAAAAGTTGTTAGCAACACAACTAACACAATTAGGTCCCATGGAAAAATCTGAATCGAAAATTCAAGTAGCGAGAAAAATTGAGGCTGAAGAAAAAGCCAGAGAATTTGAATTTGCAGATTCATCGACTACGGCAGCAATGAGAAGAGTTGTCAGGGAAGCAGAATATGAAGAAAGTGAGATCACCCTACAAGAAAAACGAGAACTTGAACAATATCTAAGCACTCCAGCTGTTACAGAAAATTTGACACAAAAAGAAGTTTCCTTGGGCCGACCACAAGATCAAGATGGTAAAGCTGCGCTAGAAAAGAGTATACCTCTTCAAGAAGCCACCGGATTAACCTCAAAAGCTGCTGGGGATGAGCTGAAAACCTCGGAAACTAGTCTTACATACCAAGTTCCCTTGGAAGCAACTTCGACTACCATGAAATCTGTCAATCTTACTGAGATTGAAACACGATTAAAAGAAGCTGCTCTAGCCGAAGCAAGCTCTCTACTATCCCATCAATTCATCGAAACTGACGCCAGACAGCAAGCTTATCTACCTGAGCAGCTGATTGAAAAGATTAGTCTACAAGCAAAATCGTCCGCAGAAGAAAAACTAACTATAGAAAGTGAAGTTTTGCGGGCTCAAGAAACCCTTGAAGCTAGAAAAACCCAACAGTTAACTTCCCAAGAAGCCAATAGAGCAAAATTCGGAATCGATGAAAAACGGGTAAATGAAGGTTTTGTGAAAGAACCCATCAAAGATGAGCTCAAGAAGACCATACCCGATGTTACACAAGAACAAACTCAAGCAGTTTTGAGAGAATTTGGTGTAGCAGAAACTGTTACAGAAGCCATATGGGCTAGAGAAACTCGACCCGCGACTTTTGAAGAATCCGAAATTTCGGTGTCCGTTCAAAGAAGTGGACAGGAACAACTATCAACAAAAGCTATTAGTGAAGTAGTGGCAGAAAAACAGCTCGATCTAGCAGCATTGGTCAAACCAAGTTTCGCAAGTGAAACAACAAAGGCTATCGCTAGAGCCGAAGGCGTTACCCTTACTGGAAAAGCTGCCCAAGAAGAATATCGACTCGCAGAAAGTGCGCTGAAACAAAAAGAGCTCGTCGAAAAATCCGAAACTTCGCTCCAAACTTCCACGATTGAACAAGCAGAGTCGAAAAAGTTTCATGAAATTTCCGACGAATCCAAAAGTCTCTCCAAATATATGGATATTGTCGAAAACCAAGCACAAGTCCAAAAATTCCTGCCCGAACTTGTCCACGAACAAGCCTATTTGACCTCAAGTGCTGTTAGCGAAACAACAGTTTCCATTTCTCCTATAGTTGAATCGAGCCGGCCGGACGCGGGTACCACAGTTCAAAAATCCCTAAGACCGGAAGAGGTGGCGAGTAGAAAGTTTGCAGTGGCACCACAAGTCGCTACCGCTACCGAAATTCAGCGTTTTGCAGATCAAGAAGAGGCAAGAGATGTGATGGCTGAAGTGACGGTGCAAAAAGATGAAAGGAAAGTGCACGAATTTGGTGATGAAAAAATCGAAGTTGAAGGGGTATGGAGTCGAGTAGTTCGTCCAGCGAGTGAGCATTATCAAGATTTTGTGGTATCCACAGAAAGAAGGCTAGAAGATAGTTTCAAGACTAAGGCAGTGACAAGTGAAGAAACCGTTCGTGAAGCTAGACTTGAAGCTTCTAGAATCGAAGCCCAGGATGCCACTGGAGTCTACCCAGTCTACCAAAAAGAGCAGTTCGAACAAGTAGAAGAAACTTTTGGCAAAGAAGATTTGGGCATAGGCAGGTTCTTCTATGGAGAACAGCCTAAAGTTAAAACTCAAACTTCTGTGGAAACAGCCAGAATGGAGGAATTCCGCACGTCTTTTCGAGAATCCTCCGAAGACATGCAACATCTGTCTTCCACCATAGAAGTTATCGAGACCGATTTGATGACTCACAAATTTATCAAGGATCAAGAAACCGCTAGTGAGACCCTGCGCACCACCGCCGCCAAAACTATTGATACGACTCAAGAACAACTACTAACCAAAAAAGCAACACAGCTAGCCGCGAACCAAATCCGAGCAGAAAAAGAAGCTATCAGTGAGGAAAGAAGATTCAAAATCCAACAAGAATCCACCGAGAAAAGCATTTCTGCCGAGCAGAAAAAATTCACTTCCGAAAAGGTCGTCACCGAAACACAAATCGGAGAGCCCACCTCATCCATCCGTTTCACAGAAATCCAACGCACTGACATCGATTCCGCTGCCTATCTCTGCAAGATCACTAGCAGTAGAAGAAAATCTGAACGAGCGGAATTCAAAGTGCCTATAGCCAGGGTTTGGCGAGAAGAGCTCCGGACGAAAGCAGCCGGAGTAGAAGATAAGATTAAAGAAGTGATTTGGTCTCAACCCGTCGAAGAAGGTGTTTCCGAACAGAAAATCAAGGAGAAAACCGTCGAGATCATCCACTATAAGACTCCAGCAACGAAAGAGATTAATATCCAAGTAACAGAAGATCTGAAGACCTTGGGTATAACCAGCTTAGAAAGTGAAGAAAAAACCGTCAAAGTAGATAATAAAGAGACGGCGTTTGACTTTTTCAAGGAGTCATCAGCCGAATTGAATTCCCTGACATCAGAATGGAGGACGGTGCTGAATGAACTCGAATTTGAACTTGTTGAGACAGACAAGGTCCTTGAAAAAGCAGCCTTGAGCACCAAAGCTGTTTCGGATAGCACCATCACCACATCAACATTGATAGAACAACCGACTTTCTCATCAACCAAGGATATCATCATGAATCTTACCAACAGTGAAGAAGAAGAAAGAAAGTTCACTGTTGAAGTAGCAGAGATCGCGAAACAATTTGCAAAATCTGGCACCACCTCGGATATCCGGCAGAAGGTTGCTGAAGTTCGAACTCTACCCGGCTCGACGGTAGACCTTATTGAATCCGCACGAGAAGATCTAAATGCCGGGGTGCTACTAGTCAGAATGCCATTGAAGAAAAAAGACTTGTCTGCGGCTCATATAGTCGATGTTAGTGCCAATGTGGCTCAGGTTCTGACCACACAACATGCTAGCGACATCGAGACTTCGAGTAGTGTCACATGGACTGGAAAAGAGCCCCTAGCTGTTGCTGATTATACGTTACAAGAGCGGAGAAACGAAAAAAGTGGCTTCCATGGAGCTTATGCCAAAGATATTGCTACAGAAAAGAAGATCGATCTCAGTAAAAAAGATAGCGTAACATTAACAGAAAAGATTTTGGCAGCTGCTCGAGTAGAAAGCGGACAAGAAAAGTTCACAGAAATTTCCGAAGAAGGTGCTATAGAGATCTCCCAATGGACGACTGTAATTCGAGATGCCGAAGCTAGTGCCCAACTTGCACATCGACTCAATCTACATCAACGCTTGAGCACCCTCGAGGCGTCCGAAGAAACCACTAGTGTCAACGAACAATGGCAATCGGGTGAAGAGAAAGTGGTTGTCCAAATCAGTAAGCCTGAAGAAATCCAAGATGCTGCTCTCAGATCCTTCAAAATTGAAGAAACCAGTCAAGATCTTGACTCCACTCGACCCACTAGCCATGAAGATCGAACAGAAATTTCCACAAAAATCCCAAAATCTGACCAATTTTCATTCAACGTGAAGGAGTCGGGTGATGCCAAACTCCATGCCACGATTAATTTGCACAGGGTGGAGGTGCCGGCGAAAACGGCAGCCCAGAACGAATTCTGTGTTTCTGACATTTCTCGTATTTCAGCACCACCGCTACAAGTTAGTTCAACGGATGTGGCTAGTGCTTATTTTGATCAGCATTTGCAAAAACCGATGACTAGTGCACAAGCTGAGAAGTTGTTGAAGGCCAAGAACTGGGGTCAACCTATGGCATATGAAGCCGAGGAATCGACTGAAGAAAAAACCAAATTGGCTATTGATTTGCAAGGGAAGGTGCATGTGGCTGAGAGAGTTATGCAGATTGTGAAAATCCCGAATAAGGCAGATGGAGTGAAACTTTCTGCTGATGAGTTCGAAGAAGATGAAGCTCTACTCTATGCTCAGATCAACTCGAGAGAAACAAAACATCTCGATCAGCATCATGTTGTTGGAATACCAAGAAAACACGAGCCGATCGGGCTAAAAACCAACGCTTCTCGAGAAGAAAAACAAGTCGTGAATGAGCAATGGGAGATCGCCGAAGGAAAAGAGTTCCGCGAAAAAATTTTTTGGGTACCCCGCCGTGGGCAAGATTTGGACATTGCTCTACAAGAATCCAAACAGCGCTCTATCCAAGTTGGATTCGTGTACGAGCGTGAGTCGCCTTGGCTCGAAATCTCGAAGATCAACATCGATTCCCGCAATGGTGGAAACTATTCGTTGGACACACTCGCTGCCGGAAGAGAAGATCGCAATCTCTCCATGAACCTCTCCAGAAAACTACAAGCGGAAATCACTCGTGGGAAATTCAAGCACCGAACCAAATCCGAACTTTCTATCCATCTTCTCGAGTCCACTCAAGAAAACATGTCCACCAACTACAACTTCCAAAAAGCTGTTTCCTACGAAAGTGTGTTCAGTCAACAGATTTGTCCGAACACGTACGAACCTATCAACAAGAAATGTCTTGAATCAACCTATGTGTCCGATACTGTCAACTATGAATATAAGACGCCAGAATCGCGAGAAATCGTGGGCAAGATTCAAGATATCGCAAATTTTGGTGGTGGGGTGAAGCTGAAAACCGATGCCGCTGAAGATATCCGACTTGATGTGGAAAGAGAGCTGAAGAAGGATGAAGAATTTGCTGTACTTGAAAAATTGGTTATCGATAAAAATTCTGCACCACCACAAACGTTAGCAGCATTCGAGCCGACTTCAGAATCCTACGTTGCCAATGATGCTTATAATAGAGAGGAAGAAGAAGCATCTGCGGATTTGAAAATTATCGACAAAAATCGAGGTCAGAATGTCTTAGTGAACTTGAAAGAAGCACGAGAAACCACCCAGACTAGTTATGTCGAATTCAAACAGAAAGAAGATAAGGCTACACTTGACAAGACTATCATCGAGGCTAGGCAAGGAGGATTTTTACGACTCACGACCACGGCTGCCGAACTCGAAGACATCACTTGTATCCGAGAAATTTCAGCAGATCGAGTGGAAGTCCTCCACGTCGACCGAACCTTCATTATACCCAATGAAGCTATCCCTGTGCAACTCGACTCACCATCGACGACCCAAACCGAACGTTATCTCCAATCAGCACTGCAGAAATCCCCAGAACATGAGCGCATAACCCACGTGGCACGTGCACGAACAACACTCACTAGCGCCATGCATGTCACTGAGAGTTTGGCGGAGGAGTGCACCGTGCACTGTGACTATAAGAGAGATGAATCTTTGGAAATTTCAGAAAACGTGGTGCAGATTCCAAATGCTGGTGGACGAATCGAAATGTCGACGAAAGCATCAGGTGATCTGCAATGGAAGAATGAATTTTCGCTCGAGAAACGAAGAGACACCGAGCTCAAAGCGGTGACCAAACTCAAAACGTTTAATACCATAGCACCTGTAGCACTGCGAGCCAAGGAGTCAACATGGCAGGAGGCGAGTATTGGAGAACAATGGGTGAAAGAACAGGCTCAACAAGCCACAGGAATCGTGAGAATCATCGGAAATGTTGGATCGCCAGCCACCTTGACGATTCGAGAATCTACAGCGATTGAAGAATTTTCCAACTTGCAATGGTCTCGTCCAGATGCGAGAGAGTCTTCAACAAAAACCCTGCTCGAAGCACGATTTGGCGGCTCTTTCCATCTCCATACGGATCACGCGAGAGAAGAAACGGTAGAGCTTCGAGACAACCATCTAACCGCAAACGTTATCAGCGAAGGAGAAGCTCAACTCATCCGCAAGACACCAAATCTCGCTGCACCAGTTTCCTGCTCTACCAGGGCTTCAACGTCAAAAGAAATTACTCATAGTGCTAATTTATTCAAACCAGAAGCCACCGAGAAACTCACCCATGTCCGAAAATCTGCGAATGAAGATCGTGCCCAACACCGCGTTCGTGAATCCGAAGCTCACTTCGAAACCACGAATGCACAATTCCGCCGTCTTGATGAAGTCCTAGACTCTTTCTTGACTGTCCATATCCCAAGATTCGGTGGCTCCACCTCGCTGGCAACACCGCATGCCAAGGATCGAAGCGTGACCATCCCAGTTGATCTCCGAGTTGATGCACCTAGTTTCTTGAATGCTGATATCACCCTAAACATTCCACGCACTCCTGATCTTGCACCATTCCTACGCACGGGTCATACCACAGAAATTTCTACGACTACACAACAAGAGCTCTTGAGAAAATCGGATGTGGAAGAAGTGGGGAAGATTCTTTTCGAGCCGTACAAGGGTGCACCCACTAGTTTGCAAATCCGAGAGTCCAAATCGGTGGAAGAGACCATAAATTGCCAATGGGCTAGAGAAACGGCTAATCTTGATTTTACAGAGATTCGACACGAGGCAAGATTTGGTGGAAGTGTGGCTTTGACTGGTCAAGCAGCAGGTGACGAAGCTGTGCTGTTGGATAGAAATTTGGATCAAGGCGGGGCTAGAGAGCTCGAAACTGGCATCACCATCGTGGAGAAACGTCAAATTCCACCTGAACAGCTTAATACTTATGCGATGAAAGTGTCTGATGCGAATATTGTATCGAGTTTGCAGCGAAGTGAAGAAAGAGAAGCGACTTCACTTAAAAAAGATGTACCAAGAACGATAGAAAATCCATCTGTTAAGGTAACAGAAACCTCGGAAATCGAACAAATCAACAATGTTCAACTCAAGCGATCCGAAGCCACCGAACGATCCGAAACCCTCCTCAACGAATCAAGATATGGTGGCGCTGCTTATCTTTCCACCAAGCATGCTGGCACTGCTGAAATCGAATCCGAGAAAATCCTCACCCTCTCCGAATCCGTCGAAAGCGCTGAGCTCAAAATCAAAACTGCGAATCTTGGCGAACCTGTTCTCAAATCATGTGGCCACTCCACCCAAGAAGATCTACAAACATCCTGGAGTTTGGAATCGTCCAAAGTCTTCCAGGGTCAAACCACAATTGTGCTCTCTTCGCCAAACAAGGGTGAGCCGACCCAACTAAAATCTGGAGAAACCGAACAAGTCTCCACCACAACCAACGTTGCTATTCAAAACAAACTTCTGAGCGAAGCCGAAAAAGAAGTCACTTTGCCCATGCCAAAATTCGGTGGTGGCTATACCATCCACACAAGTGCCGCTAAACAAGAACAAGGTGGTGAAGTCGCCGTGACCCTGTTCCGTACACAAGAAACCTTTGACGCTAGCCATACTTCCAAAACCACGGCCGAAGGCATCCCGGTCAAGGCCATCTTCAAAGCTGCCGAAGAAACCATCTTCAATACCGAGGTTACATATCAAAAACAGCCAGAAGAGATGGCTTTCCACTGGACGGGGCCTGAAGTCCGTAAAGAATCGGGTGTTAGCATGCAATCCTCGGCGACGAAAGCTGAATCGATCGAGGTGACCGAAACCGAGGTGCGCCGTAGGTTGACCGAAGTGGAGGTGGAGGGTGTTATTGCACGTAGTGCACGTGAAACCTCACCTATCGTTTTGAATACAGAATACGCTGCCGAGACGATCATCCGCATGGATCAAATCTTGGAGAGCGATGCCAGGAGACACCGTGGAGAATTGGAGAAGGAAGTGGCTATCGCACGCACGGAGATTGTGGAAGAATTCCAAACTGAAGATGCGGAGAAAATCCGTTTAAGAAGAGGTTATTACAATGCAGCTGAGGAGCGTGAAAAAGAGGAATTGGAAGAGGATGAGAAGGTTCGACTCCGTCGTGGGTACTACAATTCTGCGGAAGAGCGTGAACGCGAACGAGAATCCAAAGAAAAACGGTATGAAAAAAAATCAATTTTTAGCAAAAAAATTTTTTCAGGGTATCATTTGCCGCAGATGTTACTGAGAAAACAATGGATCTAGACTTGGAAATGAGCATGTCCGTGGAAGAAAGAAATAAGCCGTCTATTATCAAGAAACCTATGAAGAAAGAAAGAGAACGTCGACGACGCGATGACTTGCGTAAAAATGAAGCACCTTCATTGTATGAAATTTGTATTTTCAAAAAAAAATTTTTAAGTGGCCTAAAAAACCGAAAATTTTTTGATTTTTAAAAAAAAATTTCAATTTTTTAGAATTTTTCAATTTTTTCGAATTTTTTTTCAAATTTTTCAATTTTTTGTCGAATTTTTCCAATTTTTTTCATTTTTCGAATTTTTTAATATTTTTTCGAATTTTTTCAAATTTTTCCAATTTTTTTTATTTTTCGAGTTTTTCAATTTTTTTCGAATTTTTTCAAATTAAAAAAATTGACCCTAATTTTATTTTTTGCGAAATTTGGGATACTCGCTCTATCGATTGGTGACGGAATTTTTCAAAAAATCCTTACAGAATTCAAATTCAGGTTTTCGTTTCGATACTCAGACTCGTTCAAAATGTTTGAAAATATTTGCATATTGTGTGTCCTATTGCTCAATCATAAACTTATTTTAGTGCTCCTGTGCGGAGGAACAGTTTGCTTATGGCATTGAATATTGGAAGCCCACACAACTTGCCAAGGTTTAAGACGTTAGAGGATATTATTAGGGCGATTAAAGAGGTAGGATACTACACCTAATATAGGAAATTTCTTGCCGAAAAACTCATCACCCATGGTGTAGTGGCAAGAGACTCACTTTAATATCAAATGGGCAACGGTTCGATCTCGCTAGAGTAAATAATTTTTTTGATAGATGCAAAAAAGTTTTCAAAAAAATTTTTGGCGCTCGGGGTGTTGTCTATGTTGAAGTACCCTGGTAAGTGGTTAGTTTTGAAGGGAAATAATAAAAGGCAAAAAATCTACAAACAATTTCATGTGGATTTTCCTTTGACAACTTTTTTGAATCTATCAAAAAATTTATCATTCTCGCGGGATCGAACCATCGACTATTTGAGTGTAAAGTTAGGCGCTTACCACTTCACCAGGGTGATGATTTGTAAGTAACTTTCAAATAATGTTAATAAAAAAAATTTTAGGCTGGTCTCGAATACTCAAATCTCATTTTCGGTATTGATTACACTCGATCGAACTTTTATCAAGGCGAGCGTACCTTTGACTGTAAATCTTTGCATCATATTGGTGGCGATGAGCCGAATCCATATCAAGCTGTATGTAAAGGATGGCTAAAAAAAAGTGGATTTTTGCGACAGGGTTAAGCTTATGCTTAGGCTAGGTCGAAAAATCGTAAAAATCCACCTTTTTTAGCCATACAATCAAATTTTCGTGTCAATAAAAAATTTTCAACAAAAAATTTAGGTGATCGAAATCGTTGGAAAAACATTGTCATCATTCGATGCCGATGGTCTTATTCCAGCTTATGGATTTGGTGATGAAGAATGTACAGATCAAGCTATTTTCAATCTTATTGACCGTGACGATTCCGATGCTTGTTGTGAAGGTTTTCAAGGTATGGACCAGGGAATCCAGGATCTGGAATATCCGATGTCCTCCAAGAAAAGCTGAGGATGGGGATCAACCGGCCCTCAAGAACGGCGGCTGAAAATTGGGAAAAGTGTTTTCTAGTAGGGCAATCTATAGTGAAATACATTTCAGGGTACTATTTTGGGCACAAAACGTGCCCTACCGTTTTTCTCGAAAAGTGAAAATTCGCATTTTTGCATCCCCGACGTCGAAAAATGCGTGTCACAGCGTCTAACGTTTATCCTAAATAGTTCCACGAAGTGTATTTCACTATATATTGCCAGCTAGAAACACTTCCTGACTTTCATCTGCCGTGGAGGTAGCTAGCAGCGCACCCCGTGGCCCGATGAGGGGCCAGCGTCTCGGGCGCCCCTCCCCCTCCTTCCATTCGGCCCGCTGAGAGAGTTCACAGCCTCCTGTGAGGGTCAGCGGCCGCTTTGACTACAGCCCTGTGGCCATCTCGTGTCGTTTCTGGAACCGAGCCTATATCCTATACACCTCATTTTAGAAGTCCTACGAATCTATAATCAAGTAACCCCAAGCATCCAAATGTCAGGCCCGACCAACTTTGTCCCACTTATCGAAAAAGCCGTCGACATTTGCCGCGAGAAGCATTCCTACCACATTTTGGTCATCGTAGCCGACGGCCAAGTGACCAACGAAAAAATCAACCAAAGAGCCATAGCAGCTGCTTCCCACTACCCACTTTCGATTATAATGTAATTTTTGTAATTTTTTTGAAATTTTTGAAAACTTGATTTTTTTAGGGTCGGCGTTGGAGATGGACCTTGGTAAAAATTTTAACAATAATTATAGTATAGTTTAATAACTTTTATTAATAATTCTAGGGATATGATGACTCGTTTCGATGAAACTCTACCGAAACGTATTTTCGACAACTTCCATTTTGTTGATTTCCATAAGGTAAATAAAAATTCATCAGGAATTTCGTTTCAATAATACAGGGTTATACTTAGGCTTACAGGATTATGCTTACAGAGTTAGGCTTAGGCTTACAGGGTTAGGCTTAGGCTTACAATTTGGGCTTAGGCTTACAGGGTTAGGATTAAGCTTATAGGGTTAGGATAGGCTTACGGGGGTTAGGCTTAGGCTTAGACTTACAGGCTTAAGCTTACAGAATAAGGCTTAGGCTTACAGGGTTAATCTTAGGCTTACAGAGTTAGGCTTAGCACTTTTTTATTCACCCTATAATATTTACATTTTTCATATTTTCTAAAAAATTTCATTCTTCCCAAAATAACAATTATGTAGGTGATGTTCAATGCACCCAATCCAGAAGCATCGTTTGCCTTGAACGCTCTCATGGAAATTCCCGATCAGTACAAAGCTATCAAAGAACTTGGACTCTTGAAACCTAGTCGTCGTGGTTAAAATATTCGAACATTTGCATAATTTCTTTATATAGCACATCGCCTAACCTCGAAAAATCAGTTATATAACCTTTTTTTGACAAAGTCGATTTTTAGACAAAAATTGTAATTTCAGTTCTAGTCAGCCGGCTTTTTAGGGCTAGTCTTTTAGTCTAAATTTTGTAGTCCCATATCGCTTTCTTGGAGTGTCTTTCTAATTTTTTAAATTTTTAGCTGGCGGCTTTTTTTACAACTTTTTCTACAATGTGCTCAATTTTGTTATTGTACAGTTGTTTTTTGATATGAGTCTAATTCTATTATTTTAATTTTATAATTAAAATATTTTGCATAAGAATAAAAATTTATTTTAAAGAACCAATCCACGGAAAAACACTATGAAAAATTATATATTCGGAAAGTTCATGAAAAATGGAGCATTTTTTGTTTTTGCGGAAACCTCTGAATCGTTATCGTTGCCGAGATAATCGCGATTGAAGTTAATGATTTTTGAAATCTGTGTATTACAACGAAAATATGAACGCAGTGAAAATTCGGCATACACAATAACGAGACGACAAGAACGGGACGATGAAGGGAATTACAAGCACAATTGTCGTCTTTGTCATCATGTGTTGTTTGAACAATCGTCCGATCCCGTTTTTGTTTATACCGAAAATTCGTCCCTGAATTAATAAAAGTTGTGTATTGATGCGAAAATTCAAAAATTTTTGTGCTTTAAGATTTGAGACTACGAAGAATCTTTTTTTTCTATCATTATTATCCTTGAAATCTGACCCTCGCGGGATCGAACCTGGCTGTTTCAAGGACCAGTCTGAGTGAAAAAAAAAGTTATCTCTTTTTGTTGATATTTGGAAAGTTTATGAAAAATGGAGCATTTTTTGTTTTTACAGTAACCTATGAATTGTTATCGTTGCCGAGATAATCGCATTTGAAGTTGGCGATTTTTGA
The DNA here is from genome assembly GCA_900406225.1 of Acrobeloides nanus. Taxonomy (NCBI): domain Eukaryota; kingdom Metazoa; phylum Nematoda; class Chromadorea; order Rhabditida; family Cephalobidae; genus Acrobeloides; species Acrobeloides nanus. The sequence goes on from OZJO01000424.1 coordinate 39,561, forward strand.
AAAAGTCTGTGTATTATAACGAAAACATGAACGCAGTGAGAATTCGTCTCTGAATCAAGAAAAGTTGTGTATTGACGCAAAAATTCAAAAATTTTGGCAGTTTTCGTAAGTCAATGAAAAACGAAAAAAATTTTTAATTTTCATGTCAATACACAAATTTTATTGAGGGACGAATTTTCATTGCATTTGTGTTTTCGTTGTAATACACGGATTTTTTCAAAAATCGCCAACTTCACACGCGATTATCTCGGCAACGATAACGATTCAGAGATTGCCGTAAAAATAAAAAATGCTCCATTTTTCATGAACTTTCCGGATATATAATTTTTACATAGAGTTTTTCCGAGTGGGTCCTGTAATACCCTTTCTCTGAATCAGTGTCATATAAGCATTAAGATTTGGGAGCTACTACACAAAAGGGGGTTATCCACGTGAAAATTTTTTCTGGAAATAACCCCTCTGGGGGCCTAACCAACTTTGTCCCACTCAAAATATAGGTAAAAATACATATTTTTCAATTTTTAAGGGTCAAACAAAGGTTTTCACGCTTCGGGAATGTGCACAATCGACTTTTCGAATAAAATTACTTCTAAATATGTCTTTTTTTTAATTTTAGAAAAAAATTTTCGATTTTTGACTCTGGTGTGACCCCCCCCCCCGATCCACAATAACTCCGCCATGCCCTACACACCAACCGGATTTGTCGACACAACCGGCGGACCAATATGTGCCAAATTGCATTTTTATTATAAAAAATATTCTGCATAATATAAAAAGTTATATAAAAAGGCAGTAGTAACTAGAATATTTACATAAATTCTGTCATCGAATATCTAGCATGAGGGCTAAAAATTTTTATATGTCGAAATACAGGGTGTTCGAGCATATCCCAGGATGAGAAAGCTTTAGATCTCAAAAGGAAAAAAATCTTAAATTTGAAAAAATTCGAAAAAAGCGGTCTTTTCCAACTTTCTAATTGCCTATTACCCCGTTTTATGGACATATATTTAAATCTTTTTTAAATGGTCTGAGTATTGAAACGAAAACCTGAATTTGAATTCCTTAAAGAACCAGCACACTCGTAAAAAAAGTTGCCATAATTTGTATATCTTTGGAAAGTTCATGAAAAATGGAGCATTTTTTGTTTTTTACGGCACCCTCTGAATCGTTGTAGCTTTTGAGAAAATTGTGTGAAGTTTCGTCTGTGTATTACAACGAAAAAATTTGTTTCAAATTCCTGATTCAATCAAAAACTTGTTTATTGACAAGAAAATAATTTGAATTTCTTGAGCATTTAGGAAAAAGTAAATATAGCATTTTTCTCAGCTCAATGAGGCGAATAAAATGACACTAAAATTGTCAATTTGAAAATCATTTTGGGTTATTGAAGCGAAAATACGAATCAGAATTTTCGTTTCAATAACCCAAAATGATTTCAAAACTGAATAATTTTAGTGTCATTTTATTCGCCTCATTGAGCTGAGAAAAATGCTATATTTACTTTTTTTCTAGATGCTCAAGAAATTCAAATTATTTTCTTGCCAATAAACAAGTTTTTGATTGAATCAGGAATTTAAACAAATGTTTTCGTTGTAATACACAGACGAAACTTCACACGCAATTTTCTCAAAAACTACAACGATTCAGAGAGTGCCGTAAAAACAAAAGATTCTCCTTTTTTCATGAACTTTTCGAATATATACAAATTGCGGCTACTTTTTTCCGAGTGGAATGATCCTTTAAGGAATTCAAATTCAGATTTTCGTTTCAATACTCAGACCATTTAAAAAAGTTTTAAATATATGTCCATAAAACGGGGTAATAGGCATAGAAAGTAGCAAAAGACCGCATGTTATAAGATTTTTTCGTTTTTGAGAACTTAAGCTTTCTCATCCTGGGGATATGCGAAACCATGTATCGAACACAATCTATAAGAAAAGTTGAATAATTTACTTGATTTGTGACATGCGTCTGAGGTATGTGGTCTCTTCTTTACTTTGTTCTTCTAATTGAGGGTCAATCTTGGTGTCACGGCGGTTCCGTGTCCTGAAATTGAAATTTTTTTACTTTGATTTTTACATGGTATCGCAAAAAAGTGCACTTTTGGGAGCTACTACACAATAGGGGGGCTACCCACGTGAAAAAATTTTCGAAAATTTTTTTCTAGAATTTTCTAGAAATGACACCTCTAGGGGTAAAAAAATGCGAAAATCCGAATTTGATAATTTTGAAGTGAAAAAACGCTTCCCTGATTCAGGGAAGTCCCGTGTATTGAAGCGAAAAGTTGTAAAAATGCGATTTTTGCGACTTTTCGCTTCAATACATAGGTCTTCCCTGAATCAAGGAAGCGTTTTTTCGCTTCGAAATTGTCAAATTTGAATTCCCCTCATGTTTTTATAATGTCTTTCATAGAGAGATTTAATAAAAAGTGCCGGTTACATGGCAAAGTGCAAGTGGCGCCAACTGACGCATAAGGTCGAGGGTTCGATCCCGCGCGGAGCCTTTTTTTGCATTGTGCAAGAGCTATTATAGGGGATCCCATGTGAATCATAAAAATGCACTTTTTTGTCATCCTGTAAATATGAAAAATTGCAGATTGATTTTTACTCTTTTTTGGATTTTTCGCATTTTTTAATTGTTTCTCACACACATTTTTCTTGAAAATCATGTAAATTTTCCAAACGTTTCAAACAAATCTGTGTATTACAGCGAAAATTTTATTCTTTTTTGAAATACCTTTTCGAAGGTCTAAATTCAACTGCTAGCCAAACACCAAGAACCAATAATGCTAACAGAAAGACACCAATAGAAAACAACAACATTATAAAGTTCATCTGATATCTTTCGCAACAACTTCTCTCTGTGCACTCGAATGTGAAATATTGAGGGCATATAGATGCCGCCATTCTAAACAATTTTCAAAAATTTAAGATTTTTTTGTAAATTTTTATTTAGTACGAGAATACTTCTTCACATTTCCGGTATATTCTATTATTTTAAGCTATTGCTGAGCAACATTCAAAAAAATTTTTTGAAAAAAAGTTGTTTAAACCAGCTTTTTTCGCAGATAAAATCAAATCGACTCAGGTGGGATTCGAACCCGAGACCCTTAGGGTCGCCACCATACATGGGCAAGGGGGGTAGGTCGAAAACCCAAATGCGATACGTTTGTCGACCAAAAAAAAACGTCGCAGGTCGGTGCTTCGCGACGATCTGCGATAAATTTTTTCCTCATCCATCACACACAACTGCAACATGTTTTCTACATTTTACCCTCTTGCGGCGATATGGGGGTAGGTTAACCTACCCCTTGCCCATGTATGGTCGCCACAAGCACGGCACAAGCTATCGTACGAAAGTACGACGGTCCCACAAGCTATCGTACGAAGTCATCATACGATCGTAAAATTAACGTAAGGGTACGACGAAATCGCCACAAGATGTCGTACGACGCAGTATGATGGCATCGTACGAAATTCGTACGATAGCTTATGGTCATTTCGTCCGCCGTACGAGTGTATTTTACGTACGAGTGTATTTTACACTCGTACAATGACTTCGTACGATAGCTTGTGCCGTTGCTTGTGGGGACACGACAGCTTGTGGCGACCCTTAGACTCGAATCTTGGAGCACTACCACTGAGCCAAGTTCACGATAAAAATATTGATTTTTAATTTTGCTTATAATTTAACATGAATTGTTTTTTATAAATAACAACTTGTTTCAAAAATTTTTTTTGAATGTTGCTCAGAATAACTTCAAATAACAGAATATACCGGAAATTTGAAGGAGTATTTCCGTGTTAAAAAATATATAAAGCATATTTTTCTAAGAAACAATCATCCATCGGAACAACAGAAAAAATATGAGAAGCTGGAAAAATGACTTTTCAAAAAGACAAACACCCTCTAACATTCATCAATATTGACAAGAATAGCCGAGAAAAACTGCACCCAAGAGGAACAGAAATGCAATTTTCAATAAATAACGAAGAGGGGAAAATTAAGTGCTAGGAGATAGGATTATTAAGTTATGAAAAATTTTGGAGTCATTGTGGATCTGTGGGGGCACCCCAGGGTCAAAAATCGAAAAAAATTTTCTATAATTTTGTTAAAAATGATATATTTAGGAGTAATTTTATGCGAAAAATCAATTGCGCGCATTCTCGAAGAGTAAAAACTTTTGAAAAATCAGAAAAAACTTTGAAAAAAATTAAATTTAAAATTAATAAATGTGAAAATATGTGAAATTGGCTCAGTGGTATTGCTTCCGAATTCGAGTCCAAAGGTCTCAGGTTCGAATCCCACCTGCGTCGATTTGATTTTGCCTCAAAAATTAGTTATAAAACATATTGTTTTTCAATTTTTAATAGTCAAACAAAGGTTTTCATGCTTCGGGAATGCGCGCAATCGATTTTTCGCATAAAATTACCCCTAAATATGTCTTTTTTTAAATTTTAGAAAAAAATTGAAAAAATTCGACAAATTGAAAAAACTCGAAAAAAATTTGAAAAATTGAACAAATTAAGCCTAAAATTCCACGAATACGTCAAATTTAAAAGACACGCTATATATCTAATGCTAATTTTCCTAGCCACTTTTAGACAATCGTGTCAACTTTCACACGCATGAGCCAAAAAACATCTTTAGCCAATTCGGCCATTTTCTCGTCGTGCCTCTAGAAAATAAATTTATTCTATTTCGATTCCATTCTTCGACTAATTGATCGGCTAAATTGCTACTAACTAAAGTGGACCACATATGTTTTGAGAATTTTGGCCGTGAAAATTGCTTTTTTAACTGGATTTGTCCGATGAGAGTACACAGGGTGTCCCAATAGGTTGAGACTATCATTGATTTGAGGGTTTCTCGTCATCCAATTGGTCATTTTCGATACGGTTTTTTGTAGGAGAGAAGAGCTGAGACGGTTCTCCTTCAGGTCCTATAAAGATATTCAAAATTTAGTAGATTGCGTGTTTGGATATTGCCTGATAGGTTGCGGGTTCGACACTCAGCTTCGTCATTTGTTGTTGACCAAAAAAGTGGTCTTGAGACCAATTTTTAGGCAAAAATCCAGCGACGAAGCTGGGTATCGACCCGCGACCTTTCGAGCAACAGCCAAACACGCAACCTATTGCGCCACTGAGCTCACTTTGTCCTACAACCTTAAATTCTTTATCATTTTTTCTCAATTTTGACAATTCTATTTCTCAGCACTGTTAAAACATTTTTTGATACGTTTTTTTACGTTGTTGGGGCATCACTAAGCTATCAGACTATGTTTAAATCAAATCTCTACCTTATTAGGAAGACGGAGAAAAATTGCTTTAAAAACTTCAAATTGAAAAATTCGTATATGAGAAAAAGCGAATTTTGAATATCTTTATAGGACCTGAAGGAGAATCGTTTCAGCTCTCTCCTACAAAAAATTGCATCGAAAATGACCGATTGGATGACGAGAAACCCTCAAATCAATGATAGTCCCAACCTGCTGGGACACTCTGTACGTGCTTTCAAATATGATTTATTCGTTCAAAAAAAGACCACAAGGCCAAAGTGGAAAAGCTTTCTTGGCTTATCCTTGGCTTAAAACAACTGACGTCCGTGCAATTCATCAAAAATTTGCTAAATCTAATCAAAATTCCGAAAGTTTTTCTCACTTTATAGGAGGAATGTTCGAAAACAACAAGAGAGAAATGGGGAACAATTAGCTAAATCACATTGAAAGTTGAGTCATCTACGTGAGCTACGAGCTTGACATTAAAACCCTGTTTCGGAATAAGGTTTTAATGTTAAGTTGAAGAAAAAAACAAAATTGATGTGTTGTTTTTGAACAAATTAATTTTCTTAAATTTTTTTGTCAAGAGCAAAATCTTTTGGATTCTACTGGGAATCGAACTTGAGAACAATTTCTACGAGTCGACAGTCTTCGCCACTCGGCCATGAGGGTTCCTTAATCGAAATTCTTAAATTTCAAAAGAGACTTACGTAAAACATGATATGGGGCTAAAAAATTTTTCTTGAAGGGTACCCCCATGATTTTAGTGTTATTTTTCTTCTCTCATCAAGCCCTATCAATTAGTATAGGTCGTGACGGAAGGGGGGGGGGGTCAGTGGCACAAAGAAGGGGGAGAAGCTTAACCTGAAAATGCCCCAAAACCTGAAAAATTTCTTTAAAAAACATGCACTTTTTAAGAAATTTTTCAAAAAATTTCATTTTTTCGTTTTTAAGGGGTCGTTTTAGGCAAAAATCGTATTTTTGCGACTTTTCGCTTCAATACGCCTTCCCTGAATCAGGGAAGGGGCTTATACACGATTTTGGACAAGAAAGCTCATTTTTCGGGCAACGCGGTCTAGTCCTATATCAAGATAAATAAGTAATGTTAGACCTAGACTACCAAACCCTCAAGACGCATGAGATCATGAACAAGAACACTTAGCACTAACTTTTCGCTTCAATACACAATACGCCTTCCCTGAATCAGGGAAGAGGTTATACACAATTTTGGATAAGAAAATCCTATTTTTAGGTAACGCACTCTAGTCCTATATCAAGACACTAAATAAGTCATGTTAGACCTAGACCACCAAACTCTCTTCAAGACGCATGAGATCATGGACAAGAACACTTGGCAACCACTAAATAATTCATCCTAACTCTGACCTAAGAGCCAATCTGAACACGCAAAAATGACATCTATATGACTAAAGATTGCCAGACTTCCTCTTCGAAACACAACAAATGAAACTCTTCCGCTCTTGGTTCAATCTCCCTTTTTAGTCACACAATTGTCTCCCCGTTCTTCTTCTTCTTTTCGTCCGTTCCACTTCGAGGATCAATAGCCAAAATGGATAAACTAACAAGAAGTGGCCAAAATGGTGTGCCTATTTGGCTTAAGTTGATAAAGACAATGAGTGAAAAGGAGCCAAAACACTTCTCGAGTGGAGTTTGACCAAAAAATGACACATTAGTCCAAAGTGCGATGGACCTAGATGAAGCAAGAAAGAGAATTATCCCGTCAAACAATTGCTTGCTATATGTTCCCTCCGATATGTGTGTATGTTCTTTAAACTATGAAGCCGGATGGTTATTACGAGAAAGTCAACTTAATAGCAACAAACGTCGTAAGTTTGAAAATTGCCATATCAACTCTGCTACTTGAAGAACCGAAAAAGATGGGCACACATGGCCTAATGGCTAAGACGCTAGCCATTCATGTGATTGGCACAGGGTTGTCATGATATCGCGACGTAATCGTGACGTCGCGATGCCGTCAAGATGTTGCGACGTCGTCGTGACTTGCGTAGCCAGCCTCCAAGAATGGAAGGGGAACTTTTTCAAACAAATTGTATGAAGCTACTAGGGGACCACCCAATTGAAAATTTTTTCTAGAAATGACCTTCTAGGGGTAAAAACATGCGGGGAATCCGAATTTAAATTTTCGAAGCGAAAAACGCTTCCTTGATTCAGGAAAGGCGTATTGTGTCGGATTCCCTGCACATTTTTACCCCAAAAGGGGTTGTTTTTAGGCAAAATTCGCATTTTTGCGACTTTTCGTATGGAGGACTTCCATAGAGTACTTTAGAAGATATATTATTCAGAGGCTTTAGGATTTTTCGAAACGTGCCTTACGAAAGAAAAAATTCGAAAAGCCCGTTTTTTGTATCGGAAAATCCGTTTCGAAAATTCTTTTTGAAAAATCCTAGAGCTTATTCAAATGGGTATATTATTTGTATATACTTTGATTTGTATAAAATTTCTCATATTAGGAATTTTCAAATTAACACAATTTAAAAATTAAGATCTGGCAGTTTAGATTTTTTGAAAGATTTCGGTCTGTACCATATCTCTTCTTGTTTTCCATCTTGAACTCATGCTACTCAGATTCGATGTGGTTAGTAGTCGCACCCGTTTCTGGATCCACAAAATTCTCCGAATGTTTTACAACCTGGTGTGTAGGCCTTCTGAAAGTTCACCGATTCGTATATATGCAGCCCATCCGTCCAAAATTATGGTTGTACCAGGCAAAATATACTTTTGAATAATTTGGAGAAAAGTGTGTCTCGACCGTTCTATCGGGAACTGTAACCATAAAGCATTTGTTGTATTCTGTTCAATGCCGCCAAAAATTCACCGCACATCAACTATGTGGCCTAAAAATTCACATTTACACAAGAAAAAACACCGACATTATATTTGCGTTTAACAAGTAATATAAAATTTTCTACAACTTCGTTTATATTAAAAATATACTTTACTTCGGATAAAAATTTAAAACTAGCGAAATTTAAAGAAATTACAAAAATAACCACAGAAATGTATAAATTAGGGATACACAAAAATTGATTTATGCAAAATTTCAAATCAAATTCCTGAAATTTTCATAAATCATATATATATAAACAATTTACGAATACAATAAGAAAAAATAAATATTTCTATACAGTTAACTAGCACCATTCACTTCTAATTCTAACATGGATTTGATATTATGCGTTTCTTGGAGGGAGTTTTTGATTGCATTCGTTGCCTGAAAAATTATAATTGAACAATTTGGGTGCCTGGCGGGTACTAGTTCGAAACAAAATGATCAATTTTTTTCAAAAATACCCTTTAGAGGTATTTTTATGCGTAGAATCCAAAAATTCTGAAAACGCTTATAAAAAAATTCTGAAAACAATAAAATGAAAATGGTAAAACATAAAAAATTTTCCAGCTATGGCCCTCTTTAGGGCCACATTTTTAACAAGAATCACATATTATGTTCATAAAGCGTTTTCAGAATTTTTGAGTGCGATTTTTGGATTTTACGCATAAAAATACCCCTAGAAGAATATTTTTGAAAAAAATTGGGTGGATCGCCTGTTCCGAAATAGCATGTACATACTGACCAAAAGCACATCAGCCAACATTTCATATTGGGCACGCTGGTGAATTGCATCCAAAGCTCGTAGAGACAAATCGGCATGTCCATTGAAGAGAGCAAAATGGAGTCCATTCAACGATTCGATTAGAAAATATGGTGAAACCGGAATTCTGGGCTTTCTAAAAGAATGAGTTAGATCAGCCAAATGAAAGTTTATACTTGGAATGATCGCCCAAAATTTCACTCGACGCCTCATCTTTCAAAATTCTATGGCGAAATTCTGATTCAGGAAAAGAAAATCCACTTTTGCATATCGTTATCAGGCTTCGGCAATATGATCGGCAGATTACATGTGCTGACATATGGCTTATGTTGCCATTTATCTATAAATAGTCAATTTTTGTGAACTAACAAAAAAAATAGAATCCAAGTTTTTTAGCTTGAAAATAAGTGGATGACAAATTTTTTATTTTAAAAAATAGGTACACCCAATTTTTTACTTAAAAATAGGTAAATTTGATTTTTCATGAAACCTAGTACCGATTTTAACAGCTTCGTTAATAGTGTAAATCGATTTTCCGCAATAATCCTATCCATAGGTGGATAAGGTCCAATTCGAATGGTTTTCTAAAAAACGAGTTTTGTTCAAATTTTCGACATTTGTCGATTACCTGAACACTAGGCGAACCTCCGTATTTAAGCTGTGTCACTTCAGGATATGGCTGAATCTTCGACGGATCGTGATAAATACTTGGATATCCAACGCTGGGAATTCGAATCTCCTCCGATTTCTTATTCATCACTGGAGATCCGGGACCACCGGCAAGAATCTCTTCGTTGTAGATTGCTAACAAAAAGGTCTCGAACATAGAAGTACACTGTTTTTGGCGCTTAGTTATCCCCGTGAGGTACATGCTGGTTATGGAAGGGACAATTTGTAGTACAAAACAGCGGGCGATACCTAAAAACAATGCTAATGATGTAATAAAAAACGCAAAAAATTGTCAAACATGGTCAAAAAATAGGCCAAAAATTGCAATTTTTGACGAAAATTTGTTTAACAAATGACTTTTTTTTGTTGAAAATTGCAATTTGTGTTGAAAAAATGAGAAAAAAATCGGCTTGGTCCCCCTTACGTTATTTTTTTTTGTTAAACTCTTGAAGTTATAGCCAAAAACAGCGCCGCAAGCGCGAAATTTTTTTGAAAATGGCTGTTTTTATGCTGAAAATGCTCAGGAAATCACGATTTTTGATGAAAATTAGGAAAAATTTGATCCCCCTTTATGTTCTTGCCCAAAATTTTTTCTAAAAACCTAATGACCCCCTTATGATTTTTCATCACAAATCATGATTTGCTCTCTTTTCTGAGCATTTTTAGCATAAAAACGGCCATTTTCAAAAAATTTCGTGCCTGTGGCGTTGTTTTTTGGCTAAAACTTCAAGAATTCAACAAAAAAATTTTCGAAAAACAACTTAAGGGGGGGGACCAATTTTTGTAGAAAATTTGTAAAAAATCATAAGGGGGATCCTTATGCTTTTGAGCCCCTGCGAAATTTTTTCTGTGTACGCCACTGACTATAGGAATCATTTTTAGAAACAAATTTTCGGGTCCAAAATTCACTAAAAAAATCACGAAAATCCCACTTTTTGGGATACCCCGTAAAATTTTGGCCGACCAAAAACTTGCCTCCTCGATAATAAAGCGATAAAAGCTGGCTAATTAGAGGTTGGCTCAAGCGGGTATCTTCAAAATTGCATATCAAGTAATCGTTGAGGTAGTTTGTATTATCAGCAATATCATCCAATAATCTTCGATATTGGGTCGCTCTTTCATCCGGGAGTCTTTTTTCTGTCTTAACTTTCGTTCCAAACGTTTTATTCAGGTCTGTTATCCAGTCTTGCAATTGATTATTGTTCATTTTTTGTCTGAAATTTTTTTAAATGTTTGAAAGCAAAAAACGGTTATAAAGTCGATGAGATTTTTTTTAAATTGACATAGTTGTAGGGGTGTCGGTTGTGGCCCTATTTTCGAAAAAAATTTTTACCAAAATTTTTGCAGGAAAGACCCCTCTGAGGTAATTTTGTGCGAGAAATCGATTGCACGCATTCCCAGAGCAAGAAGACGCTTCTAAAACCCTCATACAGAAAACTTTATTCAGAATCTTCCTATTCACTATCACTAAATACTAAAATTTGTTCTAGTTGATCGCGAACAACATCTAGGTATTCATCTAATTCATATTGCATCAATTCAACCGGCTCTCCTGGATCTTCTCTTCGCTTTCGTTCCGAGGATTCTTCCAATTTCTTTTTTCCATCCATAGCATATCGGTTCCTTTTTGGTTTTCCGGTTTTAGGACCTTCCAGAAGTTTTCCAGGTCATCTTTGAAGAAGCTTTTCTAGTTGACAAAATTCTACCAATACAAATTTAGGCTTGTCTCCAACAACTTCAACCTCTTCTTCATCTTCCATTTCTTTACCAAATTCCAAATTATCGTTAACTCTCATTTCTTCTGCTTCAAATTCCATATCTGCATAAAATTCAATAGCTAAAAAATCTTAAAATTTAGAAGAGTCAAAAAATCATAAGCGAAGAACATTTTCAAATAAAGTTTTGAGAGTTTTAGAAGCGTTTTCTCGCTTTGTGCGAGAAATGCGCGCAATCGATTTCTCGTATTAGGAGTCTTCTGCAAAAATTTTGGTAAAAAATTTTTTCGGAGATAGGGCTGCAATCGACAACCCCTTTAAATCTTGCCGCTAGCATTTCCGCTGAGTATGTAAACGAATCTTTATGGAAAAAACCTTTTCCACAAAATTCTTTCGAACAATTTACATATCGAAAAGATTTTTTGTAACGCGCAAATTATAAATTTCATTCCGCTGCCTTATTTTTTNTTGTAACGCGCAAATTATAAATTTCATTCCGCTGCCTTATTTTTTATTATTAAAAATATTGCAAAAATTAACATAACGACAATCCGAAAACAAGTTTCCTTCGCTAGAAGAAAATTTCTAAATATAATTTTCGTAATGCAACTAAATACAAGTACAGGGGGCCGAGCACTAACGGGCATACACTATTTCAATTGTTGACTTGTGACCAGTAACTAGAGAAAATAACGAAAAATTTTTTGTCATTTTTAAAAAAATATTTTTTTCTTTTTTTATTAATGAGTTACATGAATTTTTTGAAAAATTGTTTTGATTAGTCTAATTTTTTATAGATTTTAATCAAAATGAGTGAAAAAGACAAAGAAAATTTGATGCTATTTATGAAGCTTGTACAAAAGAATAAAAACGTGTTATTTGGCCGTTTTGGAGCTCCTGATAGCAAACAAAGGCAAAAAAGATAAAGCGTATACGAGACAAATATATCAAAGTCGAAAATAAATCTTGGATTGGAAAAACTTATGATTATTTGCGCGATGCCGTCTATGGCTGTAATAAATCTCGAGCAACTTAACTTGGCTCTATTCTAGTTTATGAGTCCAATCAAATTTTATGAGCGATCAACAGTTTATGAGTTTCGAAACTTGATGAAAAATTTACGGTTGGTCGTTGATTGCCAGACCGTCCGATCTGGCAAGTTAAGCAACGTTGGGCCCACTGGTTCAATCCCCGAAGGGTAAAATGTTGAAAAATTAAAAAATTTTTATCAGACCTAAATTAGACCTCGTAGAACGTTTTCCTATTTTTGCTTACATTAAAAAATTTTTTCTATGCCTGAAAATTGACTTTAAAAAATTTTACATAAAAAATCTCGATTTTTTTATATCTCGGTCATTTTGTTGGCATTTTCGATGGGTTAACCACATTTTCTTGAAGAATCGGCCATGGAAACTCCAAATCTGAACGAGTTTTTTGGGTTTTAATCGAGATTTGACTGTATCTAAAAATGTTTCGAAATATCAACTTAACTTATTTTTTTAACTCTATAATCGTTTCGAAATATCAAGTTTCGAAACATCACATGACCGTCCAAACCTATTTTTATGAGTCCGATATCATTGGACTCATAAAAGTTGATTGGGTTACCCGACACTTTTGGAACTTATGCACTTCGGCCCCCCCAAAATATAAATCAAACATTTTTGAGGAGGCCGAACTTCACTGATCAGTGCACTTCGACCCCCCCCCAAATTGGGGGGGGGGGTCGAAGTTCCACATGTTTCCCTTATCCCTTTTGTTCCCTTAAAGGGAGGGGGTAAGAATCGTGACTGCATCTCTGTCAGAAGATTTTTTCTGTCAGAAAAATCCTAGAACGCGCTCCAATTTGAATTTATTTAGTGAGATTAACGCATGGGAAAGTTTTTAAAAGTCATTTCGAGTCAAAATTCGATTTCTAACAAATTCAAAACCATGTCCGAAGCTCAATACCATTGATTTGACGTGTATTTTTTGAATTTTCTAACCCCCCTAAAACACCAAGATAATTTTTTTCGGCCAAAATTTCTTTCAGGCAGATGCATTTCACTATGGAGAACAAAAATTCGATTTTTCAGCCATTTTTACACATGGTAATAAAAATTAGAGACCGAAAAAAAATTTTCTCGGATTTTTTCGAAATCACACTAGAAATGTTCTCCATATTGAAATGCATCTGCCTGAAAGAAATTTTGGCCGAAAAAAATTATCTTGGGTGTTTTAGGGGGGTTAGAAAATTCAAAAAATACACGTAAAATCAATGGTATTGAGCTTCGGACATGGTTTTGAATTTTTTAGAAATCGAATTTTGACTCGAAATGACTTATAAAAACTTTCCCATGCGTTAATCTCACTAAATAAATTCAAATTGGAGCGCTTTATAGGAATTTTCTGACATAGATGCAGTCACGATTCTTATCCCCCCCTTTAAACAATTTTTTCCCAAATTCGTTTTAATAAACACGATTTTATTGACATTCAGGCAACTTTTTTTTTAAATTTGGGAAAAAATGTCGGGTAACCGTTGATTGGACTTATAAACTAGAATAGAGCCATAATCGGATTCTAAATTTTGGGCCATAGCGTTATATTGCGTAATAAAGTTGAAGAAAAAAACAACTATTTGAATTTGGTAATTCGATAAATCGTTTCGATGAATAAAATTTAATTAAATCGTGCAATGTTGTCTGATTCAATTGAAATTTGAACATTGAGACAAAAAGTCGAACATTGCAAAATTAAAATTTACATTGAAATTTGACGTAAATTTCCAAAGTCATTTTTCTCCACTTCTCCGTGCTCAAAAATATAATTTCATTTCACTCCAAAAGCTCTCTCTCTCTACTTTCACGTAAAAAACCGCATCTCATAAAACTTCATTTGAACACCTCAACAATCGGGGAAATTTCCGGGAAAAGGATTTTCCCGAAATCGGGAATGATCTTCGGGATTCCCGAAATAGCAAAAATGATCATTTTCGGGAAAAAAATCGTCGAGAATTCACGATTCGGGAAACGGGAAAAATTTTCCCTCCAACTATTGCTAACCTTCAGTCAATATTTTAATTCATTTTTTGCGAATTAAAACATTGTTATAAAATTTTGCCTTCTTTTCAAACGAAATACACTTGTTTTCTTTGTATTTTTTTCTGAACCTTATGCTTCTGAATTAGGGCTGAGCGTTTTACGGGGTTTTTGAAACTCCGTAACTGAGATCTCGTTACCTCGCAATAAAAAGTTGAGGTTTCATCGAACCCACAGGTTTTGATAATAAAAAGCAGGTTTTGTAGCTAATATACATTTGACCTTTTACACGTTTGACCTCAAAAAATTACACATTTGACCTCATTTTTTGTCGATTGCCATTTTACGTTGACCGTCGATTGATTGGGTATTAATTTTTTGAGCTATGGGGCCATAAAGTTGCAAACAAGCACTAACTTGGTTTGAAAAGACGTTTCTTTATCAACAAGCCTCGCCGGTGCAATGACAAAGCAGCGGCTTCATAGCCACAAGGTCGCAGGTTCGAATCTCGCTTGAGCCAATTTTTTTTGCACACAGTAAAAATCGAAAATTTTTTCAACTTTATAACCCCATAGCTCAACAAATTTATATCCAATCAATCAAGTGACTATTATATTCGTTTTTTCCATATTTTTTTCTTTTGATCTAGGTCTCGAAAAAATTTGATTTTGTCAGACCCTGGTCTCTTATAAGTTTTCCTTGTGTCCATCAAATTCATTCTTTAGAACTTTAAATGGGATTTACACATTTGAGTGCAACGCAACTAGAATTAGCGCTTCGAATTTTAAATGAACAAGGCAAAAAGGATACACTCAATGCATCTGTGGCTATTTCACCCGTTTCTATTTCCACTAGTTTAGCGATGTGTCTTACAGGTGCACGGAACCAAACTGCTGCTCAAATCCTCAAAATCGTTTTTGGAAATGGTTAGTGAATTTGAAATTGTTTTAAGAATCTTATTTTCAGTTGTGTCCCCGGATGAAATCAAAGTGTACATTGGGAGTGCCTTGGAGCGTTTGAACGTTAGCCAAAAGCCGTACACATTGAGTGCAGCTAATCGCCTGTTTGTTAAAAGTGGCTCCAAGTTAACTGTTAGCTTTCGCAAGTCGATTAAAGATCACTTCAAAGACCAGTGTCAACTTTTGGATTTGCAGGACCCTGTTAAAACTGCTATTGTAATTTTTTGTTTTTTAGGGAGCTAAAAATTTTATATATATAGCAAATTAACAATTATATTGCCACTCATGCCTGTCTCAAGTTTCATGATGCTCTTACAGCCGCAAGATTGGCTCGAGATCTTAAGATGCTGATAGTTAGTGCGGTGCATTTCCGAGGCAACTGGTTTCCAACGTTTGATAAAAGTCGCTCGTCGTTTGAGACGTTTTACTGTGCTGATGGCTTTCAACAGAGGGTCAGTAGTCCTATTTCACATTTTTAGCAGTAGCATAGCTAGAGGAGGGGGAGAACCCGGAGTGGTTGGGAAGTTCGAAAAAATTCATTTTTTGAGGTTTCCCCTAAAAATTCTAATGGCCCCTATAACGATTTATCACTAAAAATGATCCAAATTTCCCTTTTTTTTACTAAAAGGTCCAAATTTTTTATATTTTTCTACAAAAAAGCCCCAAATTTGTTATATTTTTCTACAAAAAAGCCCCAAATTTGACATTTTTTAAAACCAAAAGTTCTTCATTTTCAGCACAAGATTTTTCAACAAAAAATTTGCTTGCGCGCTGGTTATTGCATGACTCAAGAATTTCAACAAAATTTTTGTTGAAAATCGAAAATTTCTGAGCGTTCTCCACTTAAAAATGAGTGTTTTTCTGTAAAAAAATTTGCTCAAAATCGAATTTCTACTCAAAATCCCCTGCTTTTTGGTTCCCCCCCCCCTCTCCATTCTCGAGTCTGGCTACTCCTCTGATTTTTAATAACAGCTTTTTAAGGTAAAAATGCTGTCAAAACGTGCCAATTTCTACTTTGTCGAAAACGCAACTGTGCAAATTCTCTTCCTTCCATATCCGGGTCGTGAGCTCTTCATGCAAATCGTATTGCCTAAACGTGAATCTGTCGACGACTTGCTTCGTACGTTGAATGGACACACGCTAAGTATGTGGATGCAAGTTCGCAAAAATCAATTGGTTGATGTAAGCTTGCTTCATAAAAACTTGCTAGATCATCTCACTTTTTTAGATCAAACTTCCGCGCTTTAGTATTCGTGCATCGATTGATTTAAAGGACATTCTAACAGAATTGGGTATCAAAGATGCATTTGAGGAGTCGGCCGATTTTTCTGGGATGTCTGATAAGAAATTGAAAGTTTCAGAAGTTACTCAAGATGTTCTTTTTGAGGTTGTGAATGGAAAATTTTTACTTTTTTTGAGAATTTACCTAGGGGGCCGTCCACGGTTCTTGGGGGACTCGCCCACTGGTCGTTTTTGAGGTTTTTTGCCAGGATTCTACAGGGCGCGGCAGAATAAACCGGTCACCTGAGAATTTTCATTTTATCAAATTCGTGTTTTTTGAATAAAAATACCCCTAGGCGAAAATTTTTATCGATTTTGGACACTGCAGAAAGAAATTGTTCCGCGCGGGATTGAACCCTCGACCTTATGCGTGCAGTTGGCGTCACTTTGCTACGTAATCGGCACTTTTTTAAATCTCTATGAAAAACGTTACATTTTCTATTTTAGTGGACAGATGAGCCAGTGAACCTACCAAGTTCGCGTAGTCCAAGTCAGAAGCGTTACAACGACTCGTATACATCTCGAAGCAACTACACTCGTGGAACTGGTTCAACTCGCTCGAGCATGCGCTCGTACCGATTTGTACCGAATCCTCCACCGCCGGCTATTTGGACCAATTCGATGCCGCAACAGGTAATCTGTATGATAGATAAAAAGTTTATGTGAAAAGATATAGGTTCAAAAATTGCTTTAAAACGATTACTAAATCGGTAAATGAATTTTTTTGAATCCCAATGATCTATTTTTTAACTCAAATATTGATTATCTTTAAAGAGAATGTTGAAACCTTTTTAGAACCAGCCGTTCATTGGTTTCACAGTTTCATCGAATGACCAGATGTTTAATGGAAGTAATGATGGCCAAGCTCAGCAGTTGCAGCAACAACAGCAGCAGCCATTTTCGACGTCTCAATTCCAGTATTTTGATCAGAACGCACCGCCAATTTTGGGTGGCTATATGAATGGCACTACAGTGGATGTGAATAACCGTTGGGCTTTACTTCAGGTACACAGCTTGTTTGAGGGTAAATTGGAGAATAGAAGTAATGTTCGGGATTTGCTCAAAACCGACTCCTATCGACGTGTCTTGATGAGTAATGACCAAAAAATACAAATTTTTTGAGAAATGCTTGTTCGATTTTGGCAAAATTGAGAATATTGTTTTTCACAGAGAGATTTAAAAAAGTGCCGGTTACATAGCAAAGTGCGAAGTGGCGCCAACTTCACGCATAAGGTCGAGGGTTCAATCCCGGAGGTCGAGTTCAGAAATATCATAATTCAAGATTTCATCATACAAACTACAAAAAATCTTGAATTAGTCTGCTTCAGCGGTTGTAGTTTGTATGATGAAATCTTGAATTATGATATTTCAGATTTCGACCTCCGGGATTGAACCTTCGACCTTATGCGTGCAGTTGGCGCCACTTCGCACTTTGCTATGTAACCGGCACTTTTTTTAAATCTCTCTATGAAAAACGTTATACCTTAAACTTTATATTACCCAAAAATGGTCATTTTCAAAAAAATTTTGCGCCTGCGATGTTGTTTTTGGCTAAAATTAATAATTCAACAAAAAATTTCGAAAACGTAAGGATGGCAATGCGATTTTTGTGAAAAATTTGCAAAAAAATCACGTGGGAGAGACACTTATGTTTTTAGGCTCCCACGAAATTTTTTCTGGATACGCTTCTGGATTGATTTATGCCAAAATTTTCAATTTTCAGCCAAGCTACACACAATATAATGGTAATCAGTATGGCAACAATCGTTGGGCTGGTTTGATGCCTGAACACAAACTATTCCATGTGAATCGGCCGTTTCTTTTCTTTGTTACGAATACGGAGCGTGATGTGCTTTTCGCTGGTGTGGTTCGCAGTATTGATACTAAACATAATCAGGTTCTCGATCAAAAAAATTTATGCTGATAAGGAATGTTCATTAGCTGCAGCGCGGATATATCGAAAATCGACTAACATATAGTAAAAGTTCATGAGAATGAATATTTTTTTAAATTTTGGAGGCGTATGGGACAAAAAACACTCAAGGATGACTCAAACCCCGCTTGAGGCCAAAAGATTTTGCTTAGTAGTAACGTATCTTCGTAGCTCTCTATAATGCTCGGTATTACACGCGCTGAAGCTAATGGGGCATTCCTTGTGAGTCTTTTCACTCATAGACTCGTTTTCAGGATATCGAAAAACAACAACGCCAACCAATGCAGAAGGCGCAAGTAGATAACACGCCACAGTCTCAGTCTTTTCCAATGCATCAGTTTCCGATGTTTACACCGACTTGGATGCCATATCAATAAATTTTGCTTTTTTCTATGTAGCGATTTTTGCTATTTTCCGGTGTTTTTTATTTAGTGATGATTATATATGATTTTAAAATTGGTGCTTGTTTTCTGGTTCAGGGCTCTCAGATTTTGACATTCGCATAAAAATCGAGTACAAATTGCATCTATAAAATGTCAAATTTTCAAAAAGTTCCAACACAAACCCCCTGCTTTATTAAATAAAGCAGGGGTTTGTGTTGGAACTTTTTGAAAATCCGACATTTTATAGATTCAACTTTAATCGATTTTGATGCGAATTTCAAAATCTGAGAGCCCTGTTTTATGGTTTATGTATTCATCGAAGCCAAACGGCTAAAAATGGATTTAAAAAAAGTCGAGTGCAAATTCAAAAAAGTCGAGAACTTATAAAAAAAAGAAATAACCCCTCTAGGGGTAAAAACATGCGTGGAGTCCAAATTTGGCAATTTCTAAGCGAAAAAACGCTTCTCTGAATCAGAGAAGCCTCTTTATTGAAGCAAAAATCGCATTTTTGCGACTTTTCGTTTCAATACACAGGCCATTCCTGAATCAGGAAAGCGTTTTTTCGCCCTGAAAATGTCAAATTCGGATTTCCCGCATGTTTTTATCCATAGGAGGGGTCATTTCCAGAAAAATTTTTGTCACGTGGGATGCCCCCCCCCCCGCCCTCTATTGTGTAGTAGACCAAAATGATGATTACACAACTAGTTCACCTTGATCTGTTTCGAATATTTGAGACTGTTTTAAAATAAGCAGTTGGTCCAACAGGGACATGGTTAATTACAATACCAACTGAAAAAAGCGGATTTTAAAAAAATTTGCAACAAGTGCCTATCGGCTTTTTTAGATCCTCGTGCACAATCACAACATCAGTAAAACCTTTCTCTTTTGCTTGCTTTATAATTTCCCCTATTGTGTAGTAGTTCCAAAATTGGAGAAAATGACCGCTGTGAGTTGCCATTGTTCCAATTGAACCAGCTCGAACTTTTTGGGGTAAAAATGAGCTTAACAATTGAATTTGAATCTTTGTGTAAAAGTTTTGTTTGAAATTAAAAAATTGATTTTCAAAATTTTCATTAATTTTTTTATGCCTTATCAGCATCGATGTTATACAAAAATTGTGTTCTGATCTCTCTGATTATATTAATAAAGTATTTTATTCCTCTATATATGGATCTTTTATCTTGATATATTGATTGATTTCATGATAATGATGAGCAAAATTTGCATATCTTTGAAGCTAAACCAAGGGCATAATGCTCTAGGACTTTTCACAACGATCGATTTTCTCCACTTTCCCATGGTTCAAATTTTGTTATGGGGAACACGAATATGAAGGAAATGTTTGATTTTGACCATGGGAAAGTGGAGAAAATCGATCGTCGTGAAAAGCCCACCCGCGATTTTTTATCGTTGTGAAAAGTCCTAGAGCCAAACTAAGGGCGTAGCTGGGATTCCGTTTTTTAGGGAGCAATTTTCCCTAAAGTTTAATCAAGAAAAATTTTGATTTTTTTAAACGAAAAATAGTTAAATAATTGCTTTATAGGTAAAGATTTCAATGGCTTCCTCTCCTAGCTACGCCACTGAGCTAAACCCATTTTTTGATTATTTTGCTCTTTAATTATAAAATGCAATTTTTTATTCTTGTTTCTACTTTCAAGAGTTATTTGTTGGCTACAATAGCAAACTTTATTTTTAAAAAATTTGAGGATAAAATTTGCATATCTATGAGAATAAAGTGAATTGGATATTGCTATTGTAGCTGCTTGACGATGCCTTATTTGAGATTATAAATAAAAAGTTAAATTTGCAACTGAATTATATTAAGCAGTTTTTGTCAAAATTTTACATACTTTTTTATGCATAATTGAGAAAGTTCGAAAAAATTGAAGCGCAATCAATTCCCCGCATAAAATTACATACTTTTTATGCGTATCCTTAACTTCACGTTTTGGCCACTTTTTTGCACCACCCTGTATTTTTGGAGCCCGAAAATTTAAATGACCCATATTACAAGGGTAATTTTATTCTATTTTTTGTGGTAATTTTAAGCGGGAATCGATTGCGCGCATTCCCGAGGTATGAAAACGCTTCCTTGACCCTGAATTGGCTCTATGATTTTTCGTATACGAATTTTGGCAAAACGAATTTTCACAAAATTCGAAATAATTGAAAAAATTATAAAAATTCGAAACGAATTTTTTCACAAAACGAATTTTCGCAAACGAATTTTGGCATATTTAGCTCTACACTTAGATATTTTTTAAATGCATTTCTGAAACTCATTTTCATTTTAAACTGGTTTATTGCGCGCAATTACGCTTACATCACCATAAAAAAACATCTGACGCAGTGGTGTTTTTAGAACGAATGTACCAAAATTCGCCGTGCGAAAAGTTTGTCGGAAAATTCGTTTTGCCAAAATTCGTATGCGAAAAATCATGGAGCCCTCGAATTACCCTATTTTAGCTTCAAAATGTAAAATTTCGAAACTTCGTCAAATGACTTTCTACTTCACGTGTTTTTCTTGATTTCGCAACCCTCACTAAGCTCATCAATAAATGCTCCCGTTTAAAAATTCTATGACGTACTCTCTTGTGCAGTAATAAAAATTTCGTGAAATTTTTTACTCATCTGCCTAATTTTTAGGTTGCGTTTACGCTAAAACCACATTTCAAATCAAAGAGCACACCTTTTTTTCCTCTTTTCTCTGCTGGTATGTATGTTTCGTGTCTCGGCCATTGCAGCCAAAAGGCGTTTTAATGTATGTTTCTTTCGATGTTTAGTTTATGTTTGTTCCGTTTTTGCGACCTCTGGAGAGTCGAAAGTATACTCTTGAAGATGGAAAAGAGAAATTTTGATTTTAGTTTCACGATTTAGTGCGCAACTTATTCTGTTCATATCCTGTTTATAATTCATTCGAGAAGAGAAAAAGCGGCACTATTACTTTTTCCCCTTTATTTTTCCTCTTATTTTTTCCCCGATTTTACATAAATTTCAAAGTAAAAAAGTAAGAGGGAAAAACTAAAAAGAGGTAAAAAAGTAATAGTGCCGAAAAAGCCGATAAAAATCGTTCGGTTTTGGTCGACTTTTTTTCTTGTTTTTTTCTATTGGTTTTCCCTCTGTTTTCTTTCGATTTTTAGGTACTAGGACGGAACATACCTTACCGGTAAGTTAGGTTCTGAACGTAACTTACCAGTAAGTTATGCCCGGAACCTAACTTACTTTGAAAATTTTCAAAATGCAATAACTTTTTTGCCTTAAGGAATTTTGACATGGGTCTTGGACATTTTTGTAGATCTCGATGCCATCTACAAAAATGCCTAAGATCCCATATAAAAAATTCCTTAAAGCAAAAAAGTTATTACGAATTGTTTCTTTAATTTGATATTTTGGAAAATGAGCCTTGCCGATCGAACTCGCGAAATCTATGATGCAATTCCTATCTGGGGCAAAGCTATTATAACAGCTGGAGTTAGCATAGGATTTTATGTTTATTATAAGAAAGCGACTTCAAGACCAAGAAATACTCCTTACAAAGAAAATTATGAAAAAGGTATAAACTATACACACCGGTCAGTGGCAGTTCTACCCTCCAGGTTTGGGGGAGGGAAGGGGAGCACTTTTCCAAAAAAGGTTTTTCAATGGAAAAATCAAATTTTTAAAGAA
The DNA here is from genome assembly GCA_900406225.1 of Acrobeloides nanus. Classification (NCBI taxonomy): domain Eukaryota; kingdom Metazoa; phylum Nematoda; class Chromadorea; order Rhabditida; family Cephalobidae; genus Acrobeloides; species Acrobeloides nanus. Next base: position 62,097 of record OZJO01000424.1, read on the forward strand.
AAAATTGATGAAAACTTAAAAAATAGGTAAATTTTATTAAAAAATGATATTTAAAAATTTTTTTACAAAAATGAAAAAAGGACAATATTTTTTTTGTAACTTTTTTTACATTTTTAAGGCTTAAGGCCTAAGAAAAAATGTGTATTTTAAAAAATGCCTTAGCCTTTATGCCTTAAGTCTTAGGCCTTATTCTTAAGCCTTAAAAAGGTAAAAAAGTTACAAAAAGTATTGTCCATGAAAAAATCATAAAGGGGAACCCTTATAAAATTTTTGGGGCATAGACTCGAATGAAACGAAAGGTTTGAAACGATACGAATGAAACGAAATAATGGAAAAAATCAATAAAAATGTTTTCCTATGGGAAAATTGTTTCTCGTGGGAATATTTTTTCCCATGTGAAAAAGTTATAAAAAATTAAAATTTTTCCGTAGGAAAAAAATTTTATTGGTTTTTTCCATTATGTCGTTTCATTCGATCGTTTCAAGCCTTTTGTTTTGTTCCACTTGAGTCTATGCCCCAAAAGTTTGACTGGCCCTTTAAAGTCGTTTTTTCAGACAAGCTATCAATTAAAATTTTAGATGTAGTTTATTTGTATCAGTTTGTACGAAACAGTGCTACTCCAAATTTTTCACCTTATTGCTTAAAATTGGAGACTTGGCTCAGAATTGCGGACATCCCATATAAAGTACAAGGAGTCCCCCAAAAAAGTGGATTTTTGTGATTTTAATTTAAAAAAGTGTACTTTTTTATTACTAAAAATGACCCCTATAGGGGTAAAATTTTATGCGAGGAATCGATTGCGCGCATTCATGTGCTCTGAAAATGTTTCCTTGACTCTGACTCAGGGAAAAATTAGGGTTTTAAGCTCGAAAATGGTCATTTTTGCATATTTTTTTATCTGGAAGGACTTTCTAGGAGTAATTTTTGAAGTATTTTTAGGATTCGGAAATGCGCGCAATCATAAAGGAGTCATTTTTAGGAAAAAATTGTAATTTTCGAAATTTTTGTTAAAAACTCGAAAAAATTATAGGAGTTTATTTTTAGGAAAAAATTTCTGGGTCCCAAAAAATCACACAAATCCACTTTTTTTGGTACACGTTGTAGATAAATACAGGGTGTATAAAAAACTGGAATTTAGGCGATTTTTTCATATTTTTCGACCTGAAATTTTTTTCAAAAACCCAAAATGTTCATATAGGGGTAATTTTATACGGGGAATCGATTGCGCACATTCCCGAAGCTTGAAAATGCTTCCCTGATTCTGATTCAGGAAAGTATGAGTGTATATAAAAGTTAAAAATACAAATTTACACACACTTACTTTTCTGAATCAGGATCCGAGAAGCATTTTCAAGCTTCGGGAATGCGTTCAATCGATTTCTCGCATCAAATTACCCTGTATGGGTCATTTTTAGGATTTTTGAAAAAATTTCGGATCGAAAAAAAACATGAGAAAATCGCCAAAATTCGATTTTTTTCGATACATCTTGTCATATGGATGTATAAGTTACAATACAAAAGTAGCAATCCTTGTTACCGGCCATAAATATGCGAATTTTTAGCACGCGCACATAAATAAATTGTTCATAGTGAAAGTGGTAACAAATTATTTTCACAATGAATAAAATAGTTTGTGCTCAAAATTCGCATATAAAAAAATTTTGGCCGATGAAAAGGACTATCACTTTTTGTAACTTGCACATTCATAGCACATGATATAAAAAATATTTTATCCACATTTTAGAATGTCGAAAACCTCCCATTCTCTCTCAAATCCCGAGAAGGCACGATGCCATTTGTTGAGGTGAACGGTGTTGAATACGTCGATTCCAGTCTTATTATAAAAGACCTGACCAAACTCTTCCACAAAGAACAGTTGGAAAGTTTCCTCTCCGACGAACAACGTGCTGCAGCTAGAGCTTTTGAGCATTTAGCAGAGTATTCACTACTGTGGTGTAATGTCAAGTATAAGCTACCGCACTTCGAACAGATTATCAAGTTGTGCCCACCAAATATGCTGCCTGCTGTTCTCAAATTGTTATACCCATTTTTTGCAAGTTCGATGAAAGCAGCTGTAAGGATTATTTAATGGAAGAGCCTGGAGACCGGGGTGGGGACTTTTGCGCTCTCATCTGACATATGCGCCCCGATATTTGCGCCCCAATATATGCCCCGGACATTTGCGCCAAAAATTCAATTTTTTTCGAATTTTTAGGACAAGAATTTTGTCCTAATGAAATAGCCCATACCCTAACTTTGAGCATCACTACTATAACTACTTGTTTAGACGAATCAAAAACTTCTTGCTATAGGCATCGGACGTCATTCTGATGAAGACATTATTCGAATCTCCGAAGACGATCTTTCAGCTCTGTCGAACTTTTTGGGAACTAAACACTATTTAACCGGCTTCAAGGCAACCCGTGTCGACGCGACAGTTTTCGCTGTAGTCGCCAATATTATCTACATGCCTTTTGAGACACCTCAGCGCAAGTTGATCGATGAAAAATACCCCAATCTTCGGGAATATTGTGAACGTATCAAACGTAATTTTCAGCAAGAAAAAAATGCGAATTTTACATTGTGAGAATTTTAGATCGCTACTGGCCAGATTGGGATGAATGTACGGCGAAATTCACCATGAGTTCGGATTGGAAAAAGAAGATTTAATTTTTACTATAGACTGAGCCAATAAAACCGTACTTTTGCATTGAAAAAATTGGAAAAAATGAAAAATTTGAAAAAATTGGAAAATTTTTTTTCTTCAAAATCAACTATAAGAGGTATTTTCATGCAAGAAGCTGATTACATGCTTTCTCGCATGAAAAAATACCCCTTATAGGTGATTTTTGAAAAAATTTTTTTGAAAAATTTTCGCCAAAAAACGCAAAAGTACACGATTGTTGTTTTGGCTCTCACCCTGTATTTTGTGAAAATTTTTTGTCCATCTTTTATTAGGCATATTAGCATATTGTTTAATATAAAATATTTTTTGTTTTTATTATACAAATAAATTTTTAAAGACATGAATAAGAAGAATATACAATTTTGGCTTAAAGGGGGGGGGTGAAGATCGCGGCTTATTTTCAAAGAAAAATTTTTTTTGAAAACTTTTGTAAAAAATACTTCCTAGGGGTAATTTTATGCGAGAAATCGATTCCGCGCATTCCCGAAGCATGAAAACGCTTCTTTGACTCTGATTCAGGGAATGGGATGGGTGTATTGAAGCGAAAATCAAACATTTTCGGATTTTTATGAGAAAACCGTTGATTCTTAAGTTTTTCTAGACGGAGAATCGATTGCGCGCATTCCCGAAGCTTGAAATGCTTCCTTGACCCTGATTCAGGGAAATGAGTGTTTTGTATTGAAGCGAAATTATGAACATTTTGGATTTTTCTTCTAAAATCATCGTTCTAACAAGGGTTATTTTATGCGAGAGATCGATTCAGCACATCCCCGAAGCGTCAACATGCATCTTTGACCATCGTCCTTGAAAAATTATGTTTCTACCATAACGTTTCGGGAATGCGCTGAATCGATTTCTCGCATAAAATTATCCCTAGGAAGGTATTTTTTACAAAAATTTTCAAAAAAAAATTTTTCTTCGAAAATAAGCCGCGATCTTCACCTCCCTTTAATATAACTGGAAGCGTATAGCGGCAGTAAAACGAAGGCAATTTTTTAATATCTAAACAAATTTTCATACAAAATCAAGATCTAGCTCTAATAGGTCATAGAAACAATTATGATTTTATAAAAGAAAATGTACAAAATTACAACAAAAAAGTATCCTAACAAAAAGAATGACGACAAATTAACAACAAAAAATTGAAAAATTCGACAAGAACGACGACAATTCTTTGCCGTTATTTTGACTAGGGATGCACAAATTACAGCAAAAAAATGGCATCCCTTCACCCTGGCCAGAAATATGCGAATTTTGAACATGATAATACAGGGTTCAATTTTTGCTTTAATACATGAGCTAATTTCCTGAATCAGGGAAGCGTTTTCAAGTATAAAACAATCGTAATTTGGGCAATTTTTTCATGTTTTTTTCGACTCGAAAATTTTTTTTCAAAAATGACTCTATCAGGGCTAATTTTATGCGAAAATCGATTGCGCGTATTTCCAAAGCTTGAAAATGCTTCCCTTACCCTGATTCAGGGAAATAAGTGTTTTGTATTGAAACGAAAATAGAAAAATTTTGAGTTTTCTGCCTCAAAATCACTTTACTGAGGGTAATTTGATGCGAGGAATCGATTGCGCGCATTTCCGAACCTTGAAAATGCTTCCCTGACCATGATTCAAGGAAATTAGTACATGTTCGATTTTCGCTTCAATACATGCACTAATTTCCTGAATCAGGGTCAGGGAAGCATTTTCAAGCTTCGAGAATACGTGCAATCGATTTCCTGCATAAAATTATCCCCAGAAAGATGATTTTGAGGCAGGAAACCCAAAATTGTTCGATTTTCGCTTCAATACAAAACACTCATTTCCCTGAATCAGGGAATTTTTTCAATTTTCGAGAATGTGCGCAATCGATTCCTCGCATAAAATTAGCCATAATAGGGTCATTTTTGAAAAAAATGAAAAAATCGCCCAAATTCCGGTTTTTTTATGCACCCTGTATTTTGTTCATTGTGCCAAAGGAGACAAATTTGTCACCATTGTCATTATGGAACAATTTATTTTTCGTGCTCCAAATTCGCATATTTCTTGCCGGGGGACAAGGATTGTGTCATTTTTTGTAACTTATGCATTCCTCATTTTTACCCTGATTTCAGATTTTTCGTTTCAATAATACGAAAATTTGAAATTTTGAGAGAGAAAAATCGATCAATAAATTAAAAATTTTCATGTTATGATACTTTTAAATATATACAATGGAATTTGGTACTAGTTCGGAACAGAGGATCCACTTTCCGAAAAAAATTTTGGAGCTACTACACAATAGGGGGGGGGCAACCAGGTGAAAAAAATTTCAAAATTTTTTCTGCAAATGACCTCTCTAGGGGCAAAAGCATGCGGGGAATCTGAATTTGACATTTTCAAAGCGAAAAAAACGCTTTTCTGATCCAGGGAAGGCCTGTGTATTGAAGCAAAAAGTCGCAAAAATGTGATTTTTGCGACTTTTCGCTTCAATACACAGGCTTTCTCTGGATCAGAGAAGCGTTTTTTTCGCTTTGAAAATGCCAAATTCAGATTCCCCGCATGTTTTTACCCCTAGAGAGGTCATTTCCAGAAAAAAATTTTGAAAATTTTTTCACCTGGTGCCCTCCCCCTATTATATAGTAGCTCCAAAAGTGGATATGTATTCAGAAAAATGAAAATCAAAGAGATAGAATTTTCGCACCGATTGAGATTAAGTTAAAGCAAAAAAAGAGGAAAAACATGCTATGAAAATGAACAATGCCATAATTGAAATATTACGATTTATATCGATTATTTTTTCTTATTAATTTGCCGAACATTTTGCTGAGAGTAATTCTCATGGATCTTCCATTCGAACTAAATATCCAAATTTTATTGGTAAATAAAAATTGACTCTGATTTTCAGGGCCTTCGTGTCAATAACAACGAAAAGTTGAGCTTACTTGCTGCTTTTCGAACTTTCTGATCTTGTCGAACCGTTAATCATATAACGTTGTAGAGTCGGCGTAGCTGGGAATACAGAGTCCCGATTGCCTAGTGATAAACGATCTATGTTGGAGGCCATGCTCGTAGAGCGAGTTGAGACATTATGATTAGTATTATCTCCGAGGCGCCCAGCCTGGAGCATTATTTGAGGGTTTAGCCATACAGTGTTAGGATCGTCTAGAGGTCTAAAACAATTGGGAATAAAGGTTTAAAGGATCAGTCCAGTGGGGTTTTTCGATTTTCGCGTCAATACATCAACCCCATTCCCTGAATCAGGATAATTTTTTCATGCTTAGAAAATGTGAGTAATCGATTCCCCACAAAATTACGCCCAAATGGATGCTTTCAGAGCGAAAATAGAAAATAGACATTTTTCGATTTTCGCGTTAATACTCCAAATCTACTTCCTGAATCAGGGTCAGGAAAAAATGTTATTTGTTGGCCTACCGAATATCAACATAAACCAATAAGCCTGACAATTCAATGGGTTCACTAAATTGGTTCGACAGAGGAACCGATCGGAAACCTCCGCGGATGGAGTCGAGCGGGAAAACGGCCTGCCCAATAAAGGGATCAGTTTTGCCAACAAAATCCCCATCTTCGACCAAAAATCTCAATAGAGNATGGAGTCGACCGGGAAAACGGCCTGCCCAATAAAGGGATCAGTTTTGCCAACAAAATCCCCATCTTCGACCAAAAATCTCAATAGAGCCATTTCTGGAGCGCGAACAGTGAATTCGAAAGATTGTTCCCATCTAGGGTTAAGACCATTTGAGGCTAAAAATTTTTGCATTAGTATGATCTAGGTGGGGGGGGGGGGTGTGCTGATTAGTATGATCTAGGGGGCCCAACCTCAAAAAATTTCTTATTTTTTCATCAAAAATCACATAAAATTTGTCCTTTTCAGCTTAAAAATTGCCGTTTTTAAGCAGCAAAATCCTCAGAAAATACAAGTTTGATGAAAAATTTTTTTAGGGGGGTATATGCCTTACTTGCTGTATCCGTTCTATAGACAAACGAATCGCAAGGTAGCCCAACAACTTCGATTTCGACGAAAGGCGAGCAAATTCCTTTAGTCCGATCTTTTCTGGCCAAGTTTCGTCCCGCGATAACTTCAATTCTTAAATGAATTGGGCATGCGCCGAGAATGTTTTCAGTATCATTGGGCTTGAAAGTTTCGTCGAGGAGATAGCTGGGCTTGAGGACATACCCACATCGACCGTTGGCCAAGAATTTTCCAGCATTGAGTTGTATCGAGCGGTCTCCAGTTTGGTAATTTAGAGAGACCTGAAAATTACAGTGAGTCAAAGGTTTTTGTGGGGCTCGTGAATTTTGTTAAGTTCGGTTGGAAACAAAAGTTACGCCATTTTTGTTGATAACTTCACCATGCTTGTTATGGTACAGGATAGTTCAAAAAAATGTCGTCTGAGCAATTTTTTCGATTTTTGACTCTGGGGTAACCCCTGACAACAGATCCCATTTACTGTTTCAGAAAAAACCTCTACTACTCACCATATGACAACCCGAATTCCACATCGGCACCGGATTAAAATTCGCCGATGTAAACCGAGTCCCTTGCGGATAGACCCTTGACAACTGCCGAGTATTGTACGAAATCAAGCCCTTCTCCAAAAGATTTTTATGCTTATTTTCACTGAATGAGATCATCTCCATGAATTTCGATTTGGTCGCAAAATTCGAGTTGAATGACACCGCTTGACAATACACGACCAGCGCCGATAGCTCAGCGGCAATCTTCTTCCGGCTTTCCATATCTTGGATATTGANTGAATTTCGATTTGGTCGCAAAATTCGAGTTGAATGACACCGCTTGACAATACACGACCAGCGCCGATAGCTCAGCGGCAATCTTCTTCCGGCTTTCCATATCTTGGATATTGATTATCTTTTTGTTCGCCTCACGGATTAGTTCCAAAATAGTGTTCACCCAATCTTGCATCTCTTCGATGTTGTCCGCAGCGAGGATGTGTTCCTGGGCGTTCCAGTGCGTGGATGCTTGAGTGATGCGGAAGGCAAACGGCCGATCCGAGTCGCATTTTTCGATGAGAGCACCGGCGAGGGAAATGGTGGTGAATTGTGTGCCATCTTCATTGCAAAAATCGGTAGCTAAAAATTGTAAATTCGGATGGGTTGTTCCAAAAGTTCGTTAAAAGACCAGTCCACTCGGAAAAAAGTTGCCCTAATTCGTAAAGTTCATGAAAAATGAAGCATTTTTTGTTTTTACGTCATGCTCTGAATCGTTGTAGTTTTCGAGATAATTGCGTTTGAAATTGCTCATGTTTTTCGTTGTAATACACAAACTTTTTTGAATTTTTTGTGAAAAAATCGCAAAATTTGCTATTTTTAGAGACACCATGTAAATTTTTTGCTCTTACCATTCACGTTAATCAATTGTACATATTCTTGCGGGAACCATCCGGTAGCCTGTCCATACCTTCCTCGCCACAACCCACTTGGATCCTTCTTGATCACCGTAATCACTGCGTTCAACGGAAAGCTCAACCCTTCCTTCTCATTCGACTGATACGCTTTGATAGCTAACGCCTCGACTTCTTTTTCCAGATCTTTCAACTCCATATAAGTGCCCGGAGAATTGCCACTGTTCTCACTGCCCGCGTACTGCCCAACATTTTTCTCGTTCACCGGTATCTTGAGACAGATTCCTCGCACGAAATCACGAGCCGAGTAGAACTCAACAATCTTACACAGGTCTTCGAACACGATTTGGTTGACAACAAAAATTCGGCCATCGCGTTTCAGGCGATAGTGCCAAATTTCACCTTCGACTCTTAAAAGATCAGTCTAGTGGGGGAAAAGTTGCCATTTTTTGTTGGTATTCGGAAAGTTCATGAAAAATGGAGCATTTTTTGTTTTTACAGCATGTGTTGAATCGTTGTAGTTTTTGAAATAATTGCGTTTGAAATTGTTCATGTTTTTCGTTGTAATACACAAACTTTTTTGAATTCTTAATCAATTTTTTAAATTTTCATAAAATGAACATTGTAGCAGTTTTTTACAGCTAAATAAGACAAACAAAATGACACCAAAATTATTCAATTTGAACATTGTTTTGGGTTATTGAAACGAAAATTCTGATTCAGGGTTTTCGTTTCAATAACCCAAAACAATTTTCAAATTGGATAATTTTTGTGTCATTTTGTTCGCCTCATTTAGCTATAAAAACTGCTACAATGTTCATTTTATGAAAATTTAAAAAATCGATACAAAAATTGATTTTTCAGCAAAAAATTCAAAAAAATTTGTGTATTACACGAAAACATGAATAATTTCAAACGCAACTATCTCGAAAACTACAACGATTCAGAGTTTGTCGTAAAAACGAAAAATGTTCCATTTTTCGTGAACTTTCCGAATATCAACAAAAAGTGGCAACTTTTTTCCCACTGGACTAGTTATTAAAGGGAGTAATACATACATTAATGATAAGACAAAAACATTTTTGTCGATAGTACTGTATCGGATGAGGAAGGCGCCGTCTTCACGAACGGTGTGTAGTAGTTCTTCGGCTCGTTGTTTATTGGCATCACCGGCGAACCATCTAAATTTGTTTGCGTTATAAAAATGTATACTCTTGTACAATGTACAGGGTGTCCCACGTAACGTTACACAAACTTTGATCGAACATATCTTTTGATTAATAAAAGCCTTCATAGCGCAGTGGTAGAGCGTCAGCCTCTAGATCTAACATATCAAGAGTTCAAATTCCACCTGAGTCGAATTGATTTTTTAAAATTTATGATGTAAAAAGTTAAAAAAATCAATTCGACTCAGGTGGGTTTCGAACCCTTAATATGTTAGGTCTAAAGGCTGACGCTCTACCACCGCGCCATGAAGGCATTTAATTGAAATTTTTCACAATTATATGAAGTTAGTGTAACGTTACGTGGAACACCGTGTAGCGAGGATTTTTTGTTTTTTGCCTACTTACGGTTTATCAAGATGCGGTTGAGGTTGAGGACACGCCGTAGTCAAATAAGTTTGGAATTTGTTGATAACTAAATGTTCCATTTCTATAAACGCCCTGAAGCGTACAATTTTTTAACTATACCTAAAGGATGCTTCGTATAGTAACTAATCAGCTCATACAGAGTATCCTTTTGCACCGTTTCCACAAAGAAGTACCTCTTCTCCCCATTCGCCATGCGTGTCTTGATGTGGATGTGGTACACTTTTTCGTCGTGTAAGAAAGATAGAGAATAATCGCCTTTAAAAACATGTGAGTCTCTGACGAGGAAAACTCTATCGTGAATAGCTTTTTGCTCGAGAAGGCGTTGCTTGGCGATTCTTAGATCGATATTTCCATGAAACCATTCTTCAGTAACATGCAACTCTTCAGGTCGAACTCCAAAGCCGGCAAGTGAGCTCTCATCATCTTGGATTTCATCACCCACCTGACTTATACTATTCTCTTTTTGCTCCGCCAAAATATCCGGATCAACTGCATCTACCGCATAGCATAACTGATTGGATAATAGAACGAAAACATGCTTTGTCCAATCATGCTTGGTGTTGTCCCTCAAATATAGGACGCCTCTTTTGCTGCACGCTTTTTTGAGAATGTCTTGTTCTTGGGAGTCTTCGTCCATGTCGACGATATTTTCATTTTCTGGTTGAAGCTTTTTGTGCTTGAGGATGATCTTTTTCCTGAGTGATGATGGGGAGGGGAGTTGGGTTTCGTCTCGAGAAACTGGGGCTGTTAGGAGGAGGTCACCTAAAATTTTGTTGCTAGAATCTGGCAATACGTGTATATTTTTATGGAATTTCGACAACTTTAAATTCGAGGCGGGATTCGAACCCGAGTTTATAAACTGAAAACCTGCCACTTTAGCCACTCGGCCATGAGTCCAACCTCCAAAATCCCGTGATATGGTACTCGTTTTGAAGCGCTTACCCAAAATCTCTTTAATTTCCTTCGCCATCAACCGTTGTGCGGGCACCGAGCAGTTGTCTTCAATCGACAAAATCACCGGGTAGTCACTGTTGATGAAAGCATAGTGTTTGATCGTGTGCAGAACATCCCTCAAGGCCAACTTGGATGTCATAGTGAAGCCATGGTAGATGACGATATCGGCTACTTCGCCGTTCGAGCCTTTCTTTTGGCCATCCCAGCAGTCCAGCTCGATACAGCGACAGCCCATCAGGAGGGCTCTGGAATAGGCGTCGAGAGACGAGTCGGATCTGATTTGGTCTCCTAAAACGTAGTTTACCTTGAAGTTTAATTTTTGCATTGAAACAATTTAGGCTTAAACTCCACCCTGATTCAGGGAAGAGATATATGTATTGAAGCGAAAATTGGCTAATATAGGTCTAGGTAAGAGTTTTCAAGTTAGGCTTAGGCTTCTTAGGATCATTAGGATTCTTAGACTTAGGCTTTCTTACGTTGGGCCCACAAGTTCGATCCCCCAGTGAGTAAAACGTTTCAACATTTTCAAAAAAACTTTCTCGACAACAAATTTTTGCTTTCAGAAAATCAAACACAAAAGTTTTACCTACCAGGAGTCAAACCTGGGGGCCCAACGTTTCTTAACTTGCCAGATCGGACGGTCGGCTTCCTTATCCACTGTACTATGGAGCGGCAACCTTTTTCTTATCCTAGTGAAACATATTTCAATTATAGTCGAAAATTTGTTTTTGGCTACCACGGAACTTTTTATTGAATCAGGCAACGTGTATATTGAAACGAAAAGAAACATGGATCCTTATATAGCTTTTTTAATGCATCCCTGCGTGGTCGTATGGCGGGAAAATCAGGATTAGTTAGTACTAATCCTGATTTTCCCGACCATGCAGGGATGCATCAAAAAGCTATATAAGGATACACGAAAAGAAACATGAATCCTTATATAGCCTTTTGATGCATCCCTGCGTGGTCGTATCGCGGGAAAATCAAGATTAGTACTAAGTACTAACTAATCCGATTTTCCCGTCATACGACCACGCAGGGATGCATAAAAAAGCTATATAAGGATCCAAGTTTCTTTTCGTTTCAATGTACACGTTGCCTGATTCAATAAAAAGTTCCAAAAAAACTTTCGACTATACCTACCGGTCAAATACGTATTATGAGAACTGGCAATCCAATAATGTGTCAACGGCCTTGTCATATCATGCACCACTTTCAAATTTCCTGGGTCAAAAATCGAATTTTCATTCGAGTACAAATAATCAATAAACTCGTCCACGGTCAAATATGGCTCAGGCACATCCCTCGTCAAGTCGTATTCGCGTAAATATCTCCGCAAAAATTCACTGAACTCCTCACGATTCTGGGCTATTTCATCTCCTTGGTATTCCGTCATAAAGCTATGAAAATCGTTGAAGGAGACGATCCGGTCGTCGTTTGATAAGTAGCACGAAAATCGGTCCATGGCAAGTTCGGAGAGGTTGAGGAGGCTGTAGTAGGCTTCAACAAAACTTTGTAGGTTCAATTTGCCCTAAACTTCGTGATTTGATAAATCCGAAAAACTTCTACGCTTGAATCAGGCAAAATGTATTGAAACGAAAAACGGGACATCATAAAATTTTTAAAAAATCGAATTTTTTAGGCTTATTTTGCTTATTTGGATGTTGGTCATGGGGAACATACATGCACAAGCAGGGGGGTGCAGGTTGGTCGAATACGGATTGATCGCCGTCTCCCCCCTTACTGAATGCCGAGTGACGACCAAAAAAAAAAAGATCGCCAAAAAAATTTAAAACATCACGAGTTCAACTTTACCAAAATACGAATTGATCCTCAAATTTTTTCATCGATACGACGAATTGATGGGGGTGCAGCACCTCCCCCCCCTTGTGCATGTATGATGGGGAACATGATGACGGATTCAAATTGAGGACCAGTCTCGGAACAACTTTGCCACAATTTGTATATTCGTAAAGTTCATGAAAAATGGAGCATTTTTTGTTTTTACGGCATCCTCTGAATCGTTGTAGTTTTCGAGAAAATTGCGTTTGAAATTTGAATTTGCGTTCATGTTTTCGTTGTAATACACAAACTGTTATTTTGCCTTGTAACATTTGTACTCACCTCTGAGATCTCTTGGAGTATGCTTGAAGTGACTTTATACTGCAGTGTTGTTTGTACAAAAGGCTTCATTTGTTTAATAGTAACCCTATAAGAATTTTCCTGATTCAGGGTCAATATTCATTCAAATTCTTACATGGACGATTCCGGACATGCTATACTATAGAATTGTTTCTTGATCCATTTATCCACAAGCACAGCATGAGATGAGTATTGGCTTTCGTATTTTATGTGATTTAGACCTTGGTGCCAGAGTTTGCATGACTCTTTGTTTTCGACTAAATTTTAAAAGTTAAGTGGGATTTTTCATGGAACTTTCTGGATTAGCACTCCGCTGAACTTGGTTCAGGGAAGAAGATTGGTGTCTTGAAGCGAAAATGGTCCAAAATTCGATTTCTCGCCGGAAAACATACTTTCTATGGCGTTTTCTAGACGAGAAATCGATTGCACGTATTTCCAAAGTTTAGGCGGGGAATATTTTGGGCTCATTCACGAACCTTGAAAATGCTTCCCTGAATCAGGGAAGGAATAGTGTATTGAAACGAAAACGACTAAAATGTAGGACAAAGGTTTAACTGTTGTAAGCTGATTCATTTTGTATAAACTTTCTTGTTACATAAAACATAAATTTGCCTTACATAAAAAGACCCAATAGTTGAGCACAAAATTTGCACCATAGCTAATAGCCAGGAGGCATTCTGGGTCAAATCTTTGTAGCTCTTTGTCCTTCGTCCATTTGTCGCCTAATTTCAACTCATGGATCTTGTGGTACACAGTATGGACTTCGTGGATCAACCGTATGTCCAAATGTTGCGGTTTCACCTCTCGACATGGAGTTGCGTCGAATTGGGACAAGACGATTTGTCGAGTTACCCGATTGAGTGATAGCCGTTTGTGTGTGGGTTCCCATTTTTTCATGAGGAGTAGTTTGCAGATCTAAAGTGGTATATATTTTAAGAAAATCGTGCTCATGCCCCACGGAAATCGTGCTCATGACCCCCGGAAGTCGTGCTCATGACCCCCGGAAATCGTGTGCCATGAGCACGATTTCCATGTGTCTTGGGCACGATTTTCATGTGTCTTGAGTACGATTTCCGTGGATGGCAATCAAAGTGTTCCATATAGCTGCCCATGTACCCCATACCTTATGCCCCTTCTCCATAGCAGTATAAGTCTTCTCATGATCCATGTCACACACCATCTTCAAAATGGTGTCACCAACAATTCTAAAAAAATTTTCCGGTCCCAAAAAATTTTTTAAGTACAGGGTGAGTAAAAAAGTGCATTTTTGTGATCGAAAAAATTTTTTAGGACCGGAAAATTTTTTTTACTAAAAATGACCCATATAGGGGTAATTTTATGTGGGGAATCGATTACGCGCATTTCCGAAGCTTGAAAATGTTTTCTTGACCATGATTCAGTGAATATTGATTTTCTAACACTTTTCTAAGTGTTTTCTTATTGTTAAAACCCAATATTTTCCCTGAATCGTGTTACTAATTTCCTTGAATCGTGTTCAAAGAAGCATTTTCAAGTTTCGGAAATTCGCGCAATCGATTCCCCGCATGAAATTACCCCCAGATATGATTTTGAGCGGAAAATTTCAAAAATTTTCAATTTTTGCTTCAATACACACATCTATTTCCCTGAATCAGGGAAGCGTTTTCAATCTTCGAGAATGCGCACAATCGATTCTCCATATGAAATTAGCCTTAATAAGGCCATTTTTGAAAAAAATATTCGGGTCGAAAAAAACATGAAAAAATCGCCCAAATTCCAGTTGTTTATATACCCAGTAGTATGAGAAAGACTAATACGTGTTACTCAGACTAATTCGTTTTATGCAAATTTCAAGAGGATATTATAAAGACGCGGATGAACCGCTCGGAGCGCCACTTGAGACGCTTGGAAGCAAGGCCAAACGCCGAAGGAGCTCGATCAGAAGAAGAACAAGGTGAAGAAAAAGAAGTAGTAGTAGAAGAAGAAATAATAATAGAAGAAGAAGTAGTAGTAGAAAAAGTAGAATAGGAAGTAGAAGAAAAGTAGAAAAAGTAGAAGAAAAAGGAGAAGTAGTAGTAGAAGAAAAAGAAGCAATAGTAGAAGAAGTAGTAGTAGAAGAAACAGAAGAAGAAGAAGAAGAAGAAGAAGAAGAAGAAGAAGAAAAAGAAGAAGAAGAAGAAGAAGAAGAAGGAGGAGGAGAAGTAGTAGAAGGAAAGTAGTAGAAGAAGGAGTAGTAGAAGAAGAAGTAGAAGAAAAGTTGAAGTAGTAATAGTAGAAGAAGTAGTAGAAGAAGAAGTAGAAGTAGTAGTAGTAGAAGAAAGAGTAGTAAAAGAAAAAGTAATAGAAGAAGATGAAGTAGAAGAAAAGTAGTAGTAGTAGAATTAGTAGTAGAAGAAGAAGTAGTAGTAGAAGAAAATAAGAAGGCCTTCATCTTATTGAAAAAATTTTCAAAATCAACAAACACATTCGTCCTTGATCTTTGTGAAAGATCAAGGTCAATTTTTTAAGTTCCAAAATTGAGAGAAATATAAAATTTGGGGGGGGGGAGGGGGAATTTCTTTTATTGTAAAGAATAAACCAAATTTGCCTACTGATAAGGATCCTTGCTGACGTCAATTTTTATAGATCAGGATTCAGACAAAGTTTGACGCAAAAACATAATAAAAATCCACTCAAAAATTTATCATTTTCCAAAAATTACGCACAAGAAACAACTCGAATTACTTCTAATAAGACGACGTCTCTCTATTTTCCTAAAGAAATAAATCTGCTACGAGACAAAAAGATTAGGACAATTTTATATAACAGATTATGGGGTGTGAAGAAGATTATAGGGCAAAAATGGCCATCTGTGTTGTGACGAGATGTGTTTAGGCCGCTTAAGGGTAAAAATATGCAAAACATGTTATTTTTTCGAATTTTCGCGTCGATATACAGCTTTTTTGAATCCGAGGAGGAATTTTATAAATGTCAAATTCGGATTCCCCGCACATTTCTACCCCAAAAAACAGTTTTTCGTCCGAAAAATATCCATCTGGTGGTAATTTTATGCGGGAGAATCGATTACGCACATTTTCTAAACATGAAAAAATTGTTTTGACCCTGTTTCAGGGAATGGAGTTAGTGTAAAAAATTCTTTCGATTTTCGTCGTTTTTAGGCAAAAATCGTATTTTTGCGACTTTTCGCTTCAATACACAATACGCCTTCCCTGATCAGGGAAGGGTTTTTTCGCTTCGAAAATATCAAATTCGAATTCCCCGCATTTTTTTTACCTCTAGAGGGGTCATTTCCAGAAAAAATTTTTGAAAATTTTTTACATAGCTGCGCCCTTATTGTCCGAAACTTGGAAATTTTTTGAACAAATCATGCAAAAATATGGTTTTTTGGACCATTCTATCCTTTTTAAACAAAAATTAGCAGCAGCACCTTTAGTCTTGATATCATGAAAAAAAATTATCTGGCACACTGACACATTGTAAAAGATTAGCAAATGACAACAATTCTTTCCATTGCATGATGCACTTGGACAAAATTTAAGCATGCCTTCAAGTGTCTCATGCACGCCTAGGAATTTGATAAGAGCTTTTTCAAATATGTTGAAATCACCGTAAGTTTGGGAGCTACTACACAATAGGAGGGGGCACCCACGTGAAAATTGTGTTCTGGAAATGGCCCCTCTAGGATGTAAAAAAAACATGCGGGAAATCTGGATTTGACATTTTCAAAGCGAAAAAATGCTTCCCTGATTCAGGGAAGGCGTATTGTGTATTGAAGCGAAAAGTTGCAAAAATGCGATTTTTGCCTAAAAATTGTGTAGCAGCTCCCCTATTGTGTAGTAGCTCCTCATTTTGACATACTTCCCAGGAAGGAGGACAAGGATGGTTGTTACAAGATCTCGACAAATCGATTGGCCTTTGCTTTGCATCACAATATGACCATGGCACAGTAATCTTCCGATTCATGTCGACACATTTTAAAGTAGACTTTTGCTTGCCTCCAAGACATGACGCCGAGCACGGGCCCCACTCTCCATAGTCCCAGCGATAGCTTCCTCTAGCACCTCGGTAGTTGGTGCTCGCGTGTCCATTCGAATCGACTCCAGAATCGCTTTGTAGTCCAGGATCCATAACATCGTTGGATTCGTCTTCGGACTGTTTTTGGGCACAGGCACGAATTTGGCAGGGTTGGAAGAGGGATGGCTTTGTTTGGCCTAAACGTGTGTTTTTTGTGCGCAAAAATTCAAGTGTGCCATACCATCACATTCATTATCAGGCAGTTTAATAACGTTGGTGGTGATTCCTTGAAACGCCACACATTCTACGCTTCGGGTTTTGACGCCAGACCCGCAAGTTGTGCTACAATCGCCCCACGGACCAGCATAGAATCTAAACAATTTTTGAGTTACAATATGAATCCACACAGATTTTGAAGAAAAAAAAGTACAGGGTGTATCGAAAAACCGGAATTTGAGCGATTTTTCATGTTTTTTGACACGAAAATTTTTTTTTCAAAAATGACCCTACTAGGGCTAATACGGGGAATCGATTGCGCGCATTGCCAACACTTTCCGACCCTGAATCAGGGAATCGGAGTTTGTGTATTGAAGCGAAAATCGAAAATTTTTAGATTTTCTGCCTGAGGATTACTTTCTGGGGGTAAATTTATGCGGGTAATCGATTGCAAAGCTTGAAAAACGCTTCCCTGATTCATGGAAATTAGTACATGTTCGATTTTCGCTTCAATACACACTCTTATTTCTCTGAATCAGGGTCAAGGAAGCATTTTCAAACTTCGGAAATGCGTGCAATCGATTCCCCCCATAAATTTACCTCCGGAAAGTCATTTACAGGCAGAAAATCTAAAAATTTTCGATTTTCGCTTCAATACACACACTCCGATTCCCTGATTCAGGGAAGCGTTTTCAAGCGTTGAAAATGCGAGCAATAGATTCCCCGTTATTTTTGAAAAAATTTCGGGTCGACAAAACATTAAAAATCGCCAAAATTCCGGTTTTTTTGATACACCCTGTATTTATGACTTTCATGGTACTTTTGAACTGTCGTGAAACGAAAAACTGATTCGTTTCAATAGCCCAAAACATTGTTTTGAGTGTTTGAAACGAAAAAACATCTTGACACGAACTGCACACAAAATTAACTTGTTTTGAAATTTGCTCATCTTACTTTGGCTTCGTTTTTTCCGCATTCGATTGAAAATCCGAAACAAAATCTGCTGGCTCTTGAACACTATATCCAACATCATTGTTCCATTGAGAAAACGGTGACTCGGCTACGAAGCTAAAAATAATTTTCTACCTTAAAAGGGAGTTCAAACTATGGCCAGGTAGAAATTTTTTAATTTAAAAAAATGACATTTCTAGGATGAATTTTATGCGAAAAATCGATTGGAATAGGTTTCGAAGCGTGAAAATGCTTCCTTGACCCTGATTCAGGGAATGGATGTCGTGTATTGAAGCGAAAATCGAACAATTTAGGTTTTTAAACAAAAAAAGACCCCTCCCGAGGGGCAATTTGTAAAAGTACGACTGCGCCGAACGGGGCACCGAACACGCCAAAAGGTCCCAATTAGGCGTTCGGCGTGTTTGGCGCAGTCGTACTTTTACAAATTGCCCCGAGGTAATTTTATGCGAGAAATCGATTGTAAATAATGTCGAATTCTTCCCTGAATCAAGGTCAAGAAAACGTACTCATGATCCAGAATTATTCGCAATCGATTCCTCACATATCGACACCTCGGAGGGGTCTTTTTTTGTTTAAAAATCTAAATTGTTCAATTTTCGCTTCAATACACGATTTCCATTCCCTGAACCAGGGTCACAGAAAGCATTTTCACGCTTCGAAATCTATTCCAATCGATTTTTCGCATAAAATTTATCCTAGAAATGTCTTTTTTTAAATTTCTACCTGGCCATGGTTTGAACTCCCCCTTTAAAAAAATTTCGAATTTTTAACTATATAAAAAATTAAGATTTTCCTAATAAATTATTGCTTGTCTTAAGGCGAATCCGAGAATGAGCTTTTGAAGGTTCAATTGTTTGTCTGTCCACTCTAGTGAATGCACAATGCCTTTCATTGTAATGACCACTCGAGTGTGAAAATTACGACTTTTCTAGAGGCGCGCGCTTCTTTCATATGGAAAAATTTGGATGAAGAAGCAAATCCCGGTGATTGATTACAGGCATTTACAAATGCTTTGGCTTATAGTATATACTTACTGGTTAGGACCACACTCAAAGAAATAGAAAAATTGGAAACAATTATTAGTTGTGCTAAAATCAGGCCCGAATTTAAAGGATCAGCACAACTTTGGTTTTAGTATTGGTTTAGAGGACCAGTCCACTTTTGAGGAGCTGATGCCATGTGAAAGAGCACAAAATTTGGAGCATTTTTTGCTTTTACGGCACTACTTGAAAATTTCATCGTAAAAAGTTATGAGCGAAACAAAAAATTTTTCAAATCAGTTTGAACATTGAAACGAAAACCCTGATTCATCAATCATATTGTTTATTGAAACGATTGAATAAATCATTATTAAATTCAAAATCCATTTGGGAAAAAATAATACAGCGTTGTTTATAACTCGCCGAAACGAATAAAATGACACAAAAATTATCGAATTTGAGCAATGTTTTGGGTTATTGAAACGAAAACCATGAATAAGGGATTTCGTTTCAATAACCCAAAACATTTATCAAATTCGATAATTTTGGTGTCATTTTATTCGTCTCGGCGAGCTATAAAAAATTCATTCTATGTCTTTTTTCCAAAAATGTCTAGATTTGAATTTAATAATGATTTCTTAAATCGTTTCAATAAACAATCTGATTGATGAATCAGGGTTTTCGTTTCAATGTTCAAACTCATTTGAAAATTTTTTCGCAATTTTGTTTCTCTCATAACTTTTTACGATTAGATTTTCAAATAGTGCCGTAAAAGCAAAAAATGCTCCAAATTTTGTGTTCTATCACATGGCATCAACCCCCAAAAGTGAACTGCTCCTTTAAATCAAAATTTCCCGAGATCGTCTGCACAAACAGACATTACACGTTGATAGTAGTAGATTGTTTTTGCACATAGCCAAACAAAAATTAAAGTGTGTAATTTGTATATTGTCGAAAATCTTCTTCGAGTATCCTGAGCCTTAATTGTGGCCATCATAATGGACTTGCTCATGAATGAATGAATTGTAGCGTTACAAGCACTTGAGCCTTATTTATGTGTGTAAGAGTGTTTGCTGGACATAACCTTAAGCCTAAAGCTGTCAATAAACTCCAGCTATTCCAGATTTAGCCATGTTTCTCTTCCATTGAAAAGTTTTCGAAAAAAAAATAATTTGGGAAAACAAAAGGCCTCGAGTCAAAGAAAAGTCCACCACGTGTGTCATCTGGGATTAGTCCGTTGAGAAAAAGCGACAAAATTTTTGAAAAAGAAGAATGAAACAGGGAAAAGACAGTCACCAAGAGTTGCATTCCACGAAGGCTTAGAGATGACTGATGACCTCATGCATCAATATATTGTCGCAAAATGTTGACGTTAACTCCATGGATTTCGAATTTGGACTTAGGTCGTGTATGCTATAGCACAACAAATATAGACATTTGAGTTTTAGAGACTTTTGAGGAAAGATGATAATTGGCAAAAATTTTATGAGGAAATTTTACAGGATGAGTACAAAAGTGTGACCCTGATTCAGGGAATGGAGTTAGTGTATTGACTCAAAAATCGAAAAAATTTCTATGAAGCATGAAAAAATTATCTTGATCCTGATTCAGGGATGGAATTGATGTATTGACGCGAAAATCGAAAAAATCTTTTTTCGCTAGTACACCAACTCCATTCCCTGAATCAGGGTCAAGATAATTGTTTCATGCTTAGAAAATGATTCCCGCATCAAATTATCCCCCAGATGGATGCTTTTCGGGCGAAAGTAGAAATTTTTTGATTTTCGCTTCAATACACCGAATCCATTCCCTGAATCAGGGTCAGAGAAGCATTTTCGAGCTTCGGCAATACGCGCAATCGATTTTTCGCATAAAATTATCCTTATAAACGATGTTTTTAAGAAGAAAAATCGAAGATTCAATTCTTGGAGTTACTACACAATAGGGGGGCCACCCACGTGAAAAATTTTTCGAAAATTTTTTCTGGAAATGGCACTTCTAGGGATAAAAATATGCGGGGAATCCGAATTTGTCGTTTTTGAAGCGAAAAACACTTCCCTGAATCAGGGAAGCGTTTTTTGCTTCAACAATTTCAAATTCGAACTCTCCATATGTTTTTATCCCTAGAGGTGTATGCAATGAAGCAAAAATCACATTTTTACGACTTTTCGCTTCAGTACGTAGATCTTTCCTGAATCAGGGAAGAATTTTTACGCTTCACCTTTCGCTTTAATACACCGACCTTCCCTGAATCAGTAAAGATTGTTTCGCTTCGAAGATGTCAAATTCGGATTCCCCGTACCCCTAGAAGTGTCATTTCTAAAAAATTTTCGAAAATTTTTTCACGTGGGTGGCCCCCCTTGTTGCGTCGTAGATCCAAATTCTTGCTTCCCTACCCCTCTCAATTGCCTATGTCAACAAAACAAATGTCGTATAATAAAATCCTTACAATTCATTCCTCGGCGACTCGTACGGCAAAAGCGTGCCGCCGACAGAATTTCCAGATAAGATTAATAGCCACACGAATGATAAGAATTTATAGCAAATGATGATTAAATGACCGGACATGGTTTTATGGTCATAAAGTGCAACCATTTATGGAAAGCATTCTTTTATGCTCGGTGGTCAAAGAACGAGGAATTTCTTGAGGGTATTTGAACCACTTTTGGGCAATTTCCGCCGGAAGCATCAAGCCAGGAATGGTCAATGGGCGGGGTTCGAATCAACGAATAAGGCCAAGTTTTGTCCACTTGAAAAGGCTATGCGTGAAAGTGTTGGGGTTAATTACTAAGCTATATGAAAGGAAATGATCAATCAAAGCAAAAATGAGTAGCCAACAATTCCATAAGGTCGTTTTAGGATATCTAATCAAGACTTTCTTGAGAAAACACTTCCCTGATACAGGGAAGGCGGTGGGTGTATTGAAGCGAAAATGGACTACAATTCGATTTTTCGCCGTAAAACCGGTTGTTTAGGGGGTTTTCTAGGCGGGAAATCGATTACGCGCATTCCTGAAGCGTGAAAATGCTTTCCTGATCCTGATTCAGGAAAGATGGTGGGTGTATTGAAGCGAAAATGGACTACACCCACTACTTTTCATGAAACAGGGTCAGTTTTCACACTTGCGTACAATTGATTCTTCGCTTAGAAAAACCTCTAGAAAGCCAGTTTTCCGGCGAAACAAATTTTTTATGTTTTCGCTTCAATAAATATACCGTTTTCCCTGAATCAGGGAGGCGTTTTTATGCTTCGGGAATGTGCACAACCAATTCCTCGTCTAGAGAACCCCCTAGAAAGTCAGTTTTCAGGCGAAAATTCAAATTTTTTACGTTTTCGCTTCAATAAATACACTCGGTTTTCCCTGAATCAGGGTCAGGGAAGCGTTTGGTTCCACTTTTAAAATCTGGTTCCCCCATTTCATATATGCCCTGTAGTAAAGCTTAGATACTTTTTTAGAACTCTATATGAATAGAACATGTTATTTATGAGCTGACTACCCTTCTTCTGGCTTGACACTTTTTCTATACCAACAAAACTTCAAGTTCTCAAAAAATCTTTTTTTTTTTCAAAAAAGTCGGCTTTTTCAGTACCCATCAAAAGGAGAAGACTCTCTCGTGATTAATAGGTGTAATGCAGCAAGTCCACTTTTTCTTGGTCAAGAAGAGTTTTTCTCTCGTTGAGATGCCATGGCAAGAGCTTTAGTATAGAAAGTTAAATCGTTCGAAGAAAAATGAAGACTTGCCAAAGAGTATTGTTTTGAGGCTATTGTTGTGCGCTTGATTAGATTTGAAAGGAGGAACTCAAAAATAGTAAGCGGCTAAAAATATGCGCTTGTAAATAAACATGTTTAGGCGTTTATCTATACTTTTTTTTGAAATATGATTTTCCGAAAATTAAATTTCCAAGCAGCAGTGAAATCAAATATACAAAGTACTACTATACCTTTAAAGGATCACAGTTAGGTCGGAAAAAAGTTGCCCACGTTTTGTTGATATTCGAAAAGTTCATGAAAAATGGAACATTTTTTCTTTTTACAGCATGTTCTGAATCGTTGTAGTTTTTGAGAAAATTGCGTGTGAAGTTGGCGATTTTTGAAATTTTGTGTATTACAACGAAAACAAGCATTTGATAGTTCTTCCCTGAATCAATCAATTCTGTATATTGAGAAGAAAATAATTCAAAATCCTTGAACAAAAAAATAAATATAGCATTTTTTATAACTCGATGAGACGAATAAAATGACACCAAAATGACTCAATTTGAAAATTGTTTTGGGTTATTGAAACGAAAACATGAATCAGGGTGTTCGTTTCAATAACCCAAAACAATTTTCAAATTGGGTCATTTTTATGTCATTTTACTCGTCTCATCGAGTTATAAAAAAATGTTATATTTATTTTTTTCTAAATGTTCAAGGATTTTGAATTATTCCCTTCTCAATATACAGAATTTATTGGTTCAGGGTAAAACTATCAAGTGCATGTTTTCGTTGTAATACACAAAATTTCAAAAATCGCCAACTTCAAATGCAATTTTCTCAAAAACTACACCGTTTCAGAACGTGCCGTAAAAACAAAAAATGCTTCATTTTTCATGAACTTTTCGAATATCAACAAAACATGGGCAACTTCTTTCCTATCGGATTGGTCCTTTAACAAATCAAGTTTTAGTCGAAAAATACGTCAAGAATTTCTTTGTAAAAATTTTTGCATTTTTTAAAGTAATTTTTGGAAATTTTTAGGAAAAAACTTCACAAGTTCTACACACATTTGTGAGTATTTTCCATAAAAGGAAACCGACAAAATTTTACCCCAAGGAGTTGTGCAAGGGAGATTTTATGAGCCAACAATTATCTCTTCAAAAAACAATAGAGTTTGCGCAAATTTTCGTTTAACACTCAAGTTTTGTGCCAACAAATGTTCGGTTGAAAAAATACGATGAAAACAAGCTGTAGAATGCATGCAAATTTTTTTCTTGACCCTGATTCAGGGAATCGAGTTGGTGTATTGACACGAAAATCGAAAAATTTCTATTTTCCTCCGGAAAGCATCCATCTAGGGATAATTTAATGCAGTGAATCGATTGCGCACATTTTCTAAGCATGAAAAAATTATTTTGACCCTGATTCAGAGAATAGAGTTGGTGTACGGGTGAAAAAAAGAAAAATTTTTGACTTTAGTGTCAATACACCAACTCCATTCCCTGAATTAAGATCAAGATAATTTTTCCTAGAAAATGTGCGCAATCGATTCCCCGCATAAAATTACCCCCAAATGAATGCTTTCAGAGCGAAAATAGAAAAAAGTTTTCGATTTTTGCGTCAATACACCGAATCCATCCCCTGAATCAGGATCAGGAAAAAAATTGAATTTTTTTTCAAGAGGTGCTCCAAATTTTCGGAGGCCCCCCATGAAATTTGGTAACCATTCGATGAAATTCGGAGTCGTTCAACGCGTTCGGCGCTAGTCGTACTTTTCCAAATTGCCCAATCGATTCCCCGCATAGAAAAACCCTCCAGAGGAGTCATTTTTTATAACGATACGATTGAATTTAGGCTTAGCCTTGGGCTTAAGCGTGGACTTAGGCTTGGACTTAGGCCTAGGCTTAGGCTTAAGCTTAGGCTTAGTCCTAGGCTTAGTCCTAGGCTTAAGCTTAGGCTTGGACTTAGTCCTAGGCTTAGGCCTAGGCTTAAGCTAAGGCTTAGACTTAAGCCTAAGCTTAAGCCTAAGCCCAAGCCTAAGCCCAAGTCTAGCCATTGCAAAAATAATATGCAAGAATAAATCAGATTTATATTTTACTTTGTTCTAAATGTTTTGTATTTTTATTGTTGTTGATGATTCGTTTTAAATAAAATCATTAGAGAAAATGTTTCGACGAAGCCGACCATCCGATCTGGCAAATTAAGCAACGTTGTATCCCCCTCATGGGAATAGAACCTGCGGGCCCAACGTTGCTTAACTTACCAGATCGGACGGTCTACTTCTTTATACACTTCGCCAGTGCCAAAGCCGGTTATTTTTCGAACGACCCGATACAGAAATTTTATGTTCAAACAACTCACCGGTATCTATCATAATTGAGAAGATTTGCCCCATCAAATGCTAAAAATACGCATTTTCAACAACTTTATATTGAACAAAATCCAACCTTTGACAGCTTTACATGAAACATCCGTATAGCAAGATTGTTTTTCGGTTGGTTTTTCATCAACGAGGCATAAAGTTGGCTCGACACGACCACCGTTTTGCCGGCATTCGACCTAAGATTGATTTTTTGTTGGAAGAATTCGAATCTTTGAATTCGAATACCATTCGTTTTCGAATTCCTTTATCACAAGTTACTGAACATTGACTCCATTCTCCTTTTTCCCAACCAGGACACTCGTCAATAGCACATTGTCTTTCGGTTGTCTAAATAGGTTGTTACAGTTCGTTTCCACGACAGCAAAAAAAAGTGTAGCAACATGATTAAGGACCAGTCCACTCGGAAAAAACATGAAAAAATTATATACTCGGAAAGTTCATCTAAAATGGACCATTTTTTGTTTTTACGGCATGTTCTGAATCGTTGTAGTTTTCGAGATAATTGCGTTTGAAATTTGAATTTGTGTTCAAGTTTTCGTTGTAATACACAAACTTTTTTGAATTTTTTGCACTAAAATCGTCAAATTTCAATGCTGTTTTTAGTAAAAACAGCATTGTAAAAACTTTTTACGGCATGTTCTTATAGTTTTTGAGAAAATTGCGTTTGAAGTTGACGATTTTTGAAATTTTGTGTATTACAACGAAAACATGAACGCAGTGCCTGAATCAATCAAAGTTGTGTATCGACGCGAAAATTCAAAATGTTTTTTTGGACGTTTTCGTAAGTCGCTGAAAAACGAAAACTTTTTTAAAAATTTTCGCGTCAATACACAGTTTGTATTGATTCAATGACGAATTTTCATTGCGCTCATGTTTTCGTTGTAATATACAAAATTTCAAAAATCGCCAACTCCGCACGCAATTTTCTCAAAAACTACAACGATTCAGAACATGCCATAAAAACAAAAAATGCTCTATTTTTCATGAACTTTGTCGTAGCATTGAGAAAGAACATGTCGTAGCATTGAAATTTGACGATTTTACTGCAAAGAATTCAAAAAAGTTTGTGTATTACAACGAAAACATGAACGCAAATTCAAATTTCAAACTCAATTTTCTCAAAAACTACAACGATTCAGAGCATGCCGTAAAAACAAAAAATGCTCCATTTTGCATGAACTTTCTGAATATATAATTTTTTCATAGTGCTTTTTTAATTTAAAAAATATTTACCGGTCTTTTGGTCTCCCAACAATACTGATCAGCAACTTTTCGATTTTCAATCGAATTTTGGCCATCGTGAATTTCGTTCGAAGTATCCTGGTATGTTTCAACACAAAACACATCCCGAGTCTGATAGCCTCCTCCACAAGAAACCGAACAATCTTTCCAAGGGCTTGTCATCCACCTGGAAAAAAACAAGGAACATTTTTTGTAGATTAAAGAAACGGTGCACGCTCTAATAATTTTGAAGAGCAGATTTTCGTCCCAATAATTAGACTAAATTGCAATTCAGGCAAACAATTCAGAGTTTAACCAAAATTTTTCATGATTTTTATTAAATTAAAATTTTGAAAAGCTGGTTCAACTTTTAATTGTTTGCCTGATTTACAATTTAGTCTAACTATTGAAACGAAAATCTTTTCTTAAAAATTGTTAGAGCATGCATCGTCCCTTTAAAGCAGAAAAGCTTGAAGCACACTTAAGCAAACACTGCAATCGTTTTTAAACTTATTTTTTAAATATATTTTTAGACATTGTTTTAATGAGATTTTTGAAAAACTAAATATTTCTAACAAGGAACACTATCAACTTGCACCCCTCTTCCGATTTTGCCGAAACCGAGCTCAAAATGTTCCTCATACCCAACTTTATTAGAAAAAAATTTCTAATCAAGTTGGATAAAAGGAACACTTTGAGCCCAGTTTCGATAAAATCAGAGAAGGACAAGTTGATAGTGTTTTCCTTGTAGGTTCACTGCAAACGAAGAAAGAACCTGTGAAATTGAATATATCATGAATACCTGCAACTAAAAAATTCTTTTTAAGCTTATTTATTAGGCTTTAATTTATTATTTAGACACATTATTAGGCATAAGCTAATACAAATACCACCACTAAATTGCCCATAAATTTTTGTATAGTCTGACCCAGGTAAGACATCTCTAAGGGGTAAAACATACAGAGAGTCCGAATTTGACATTTTCGAAGCGAAAAAACGCTTTCCTGATTCAGGGAAAGCCTTGTATTGAAGCGAAAAGTCTCAAAAATGCGATTTTGCCTCAATTTTGCGACTTTTCGCTTCAATACAAGGCTTTCCCTGAATCAGGGAAGCGTTTTTTCGAAAATGTGGGTGGATTTTCATGTGGCTCCCCTAATGTGTAGTAGCTCCCAAAATTTTTGATATTGAACATTTTTCCACATCTATTTTTCAAAACTTACGTATAGTCTAAAGCCGGTGTGGGACTAAACCAAATGATTAAAAGAAAAATTTGAATTACTATACGAATTTTATTAGCTTGTTTGATGAACATGTTTGTAAAAACATGTCACAAGGTTATGAAGATGAAAAAATTTGCATATAGTCACGCATGAAAATGACCATAGCTCTCTATCTAATACAACAAATGTCACTTTCTTCTTCCTTCTAAGTGTTCAATGAGAGAGAATGGATTATTAATCACTACTTCCATTTTGTCGCCCCCTTCGCTATTTTGACCTTTGCACAAAAGTGCCAATGGAAAACGCCTTTTTGCCTATTTTTGATCATCACTCAGGCGGAATTTATTCATCATAAAGACCACCGCTGGTAACCGATCATTTGTTTGTTGGAAAATGTCGAACAAAATTTTTTTTGAAGTCTTACTTGGCCGGACAAACCACATAAGGACATTTTCGGACTTGTGGTCGAGGTCGGGGTTGATCGGCACACAATCGCTCGGGAACAACACGTTCGCTGATTATGTTCCAGCATATTGAGACGGAAACGCGATAGCCTGAAAAATTTTGATACATAAAGGACCAGTCCACTCGGAAAAAAACACTATGAAAAAGTTATATATTCGGAAAGTTGATGAAAAATGAAGCATTTTTTGTTTTTACGCACGTTCTGAATCGTTGTAGTTTTCGAAATAATTGCGTTTGAAATTTGAATTTGTGCTCATGTTTTCGTTGTAATACACAAACTTTTTTGATTTTTTTGCACTAAAATCGTCAAATTTCAATGCTGTTTTTACGGCATGTTCTAGATCGTTGTAGCTTTTGAGAAAATTGCGTTTGAAGTTGGCGATTTTTGAAATTTTGTGTATTACAACGAAAACACGAACGCAGTGAAAATTCGTCCCTGAATCAATACAAGTTGTATATTGACACGAAAGTTTAAAAAAAATTTTCGTTTTTCATCAACTTACGAAAACTGCCAAAAATTGTTGAATTTTCGCGTCAATACACAATTTGTATTGATTCAGGGACAAATTTTCATGTTTTCGTTGTAATACATAGATTTCAAAAATCGCCAACTTCAAACGCAATTCTCTCGAAAATTACAACGATTCAGAATATGTCGTAAAAACAAAAAATACTCCATTTTTTATGAACTTTTCGAAGTTCACTCACTACTTTCCCTGAATCAGGGTCAGGGAAGTGTTTTCACACTTCGGAAATGCGTGCAATCGATTTCCCGCATAAAATTACCCCTATAAACAAAAAATTAGCCAATTTGGAAAAAATTTTTTTGGCATAAAACTGTAGGTATGCGCATTGAACTTTAATGCTTACTATCTGGCCCACAGGTTTTATCACAAGGACTAAATTGCTGGGTATCTTTCCATCTAAACACATTTCGACCACAACTTTCGCCATTGCCACCACAAACCCCACATTGGTCAAATTGAGCACTAGACCCGATTATCATATCACATCCAACTCGCTAAATTACATAGTTTTTTTTCTGATTATGGATAAGGGGGCTATTTTTGGATTCTTTTCTAAAAATTATCTTCTTGGTGCTTTTTTATACGATGACTAAAGGTCCAGTCCAGTGGGAAAAAAGTTGCCCATTTTTTGTTGATATTCGGAAAGTTCATGAAAAATGGAGCATCTTTTGTTTTTACGGTAAATTCTGAATCGTTGTAGATTTTGAGATAATTACGTTTGAAATTTTGAATTTGTTACAAGCTCTTCGTTGTAATACACAAACTTTTTTGAATTTTTTGCGAACAAATCGATTTTTTAAATTTTCATTAAATGAATATTGTAGCAATTTTTTATAGTTAAATGAGACGAACAAAATGACACCAAAATTATCCAATTTGAAAATTGTTTTGGGTTATTGAAACGAAAA